>PVHP010021246.1:0-29489 GCA_004024765.1 Zapus hudsonius
CTCTCTCTCTCTCTCTCTCTGTATTTCTCTGATTGGAAATGAATAAATAAAATAGTTTTAAGAAATTACAGTAGAAGGCTGGAAAGATGGCTCAGCAGTTAAGACGCTTGTTTGCAAAGCCTAACAACCTGGGTTCGATTTCCCAGTACCCACATAAAGCCTGATGCACAAAGTGGCACATGCATCTGGAGTTTGTTTGCAGTGGCTGCAGGCCCTGGTGCACCCATTCTCTCTATCTTTCTTCTCTCTATCTCTCTCTGCTTGCAAATAAATAAATAATTTTTAAAAATTACAGTAGGGGGGTAAATGATGTCAGCTCCTTGCTAACCTCCCAATGGACAGTGAATAAACCAGGAGTTCAGATAAATGATTACAGAAATAAATTAACGTTTTCTTAGATCTCAGTAGAGTATGGGAGAACTGACAAAAGTCGGGAAGGAGTGCCCTCTTGTCACTGGGTCTCTGGGAGGATCCACGTACTATAGGAGATGACAGAGAGGTTCAAGCCTCCGTGAGTGACTTGACCAACTATCCTTTAAGGCTCCTTTCTGCCTTTCAATTCCTTATTCTGGCTTTAGGACACATACTATGGTTGTAAGTGGAAAAGAATGGAAGTTTCAAGACCACGAAGACAAGATGACGCAGGCCTTAGAGGCCACTGGCTGGCTATGGTGGCACAGGCTTCTAATGCCAGCACCTGGGAGGTGGAGGCAGGGGAATGGCAAGTTTGAGTATAGTCTGGATCACACACACAACAAACAACAAAACCCCCCACACCACAGCTAACATCCAGGTGCACTTTCTTCCTGTGCCGCCTTCTGACTTTGGAGTTTGACCTTGTCATTCTGGTTCCTTTGGGCTGATGACAGAACCTTGTTCTCACACCAGCCATCTGGGTCTCTCTATCTCTTTTTATTTTTTTCGAAGTAGGGTTTCAGTCTGGCCCAGACTGACCTGGAATTCACTTTGTAGTCTCAGGCTGGCCTCAAACTCACAGTGATCCTCCTACCTCTGCCTCCCAAGTGCTGGGATTAAAGGCGTGCGCCACCACGCCCGGCTTGGGTCTCTTTTAAGACAGCAGATGTGCAGCCCCCGCCCCCCAAGAGATCAAGCTAGACTTTGCTGTGGGGCTGGGGCAGTCTGCAGGGCAGGGCTCAAGAGAAGTCACTTCCCACTCACCAGGCCCCAGAACAGGTGGGGAGAAAGCCTGGTGGACCCTAGGAGGAGGTGCTGGGAGTCGAGCACCCAAAGGAGGGTGGTGGCCAGGCCAAGATGGTGAGAGGTCAGACGCTCCCCTCACCATCTGCCCCTCTCTTTTCAGGATTTCACCTGCAAGTCCAAATCTTGCTTGGGGTCCATCATGAATCCCAAGAGTTTGACCAGAGGACCCAGGGACAAGCCCACCCCCCTGGAGGAGCTTCTACCTCAAGCTATCGAATTTGTCAATCAGTATTACGGTTCCTTCAAAGAGTAAGGCTGGCTTTGGGTGGGGTGTACTTCCCTTCTCCCTGGGGCTCTCCTGTCTCCAGCCATTGTGCTATGACTCAGCCCCCTACCCAGGGCTTTGCAGACCTACTGTGGTCCCAAGCCTATAGCATTTCCTAAGACTCGGTGGTCGCTCTCATAATGTGGGAATAAAGTTTAGACGAGATCATGGCTAGAAGTGTGGGTTTATGGGTAACTGGCTTTGAGACCTGGCTCCACCACAGACCACTGTTGAGTCCTGGGAAAACCTAGTGAGCCTCAACTTCCCCATTTATATAATGGGCTCATAGACCCTGGCTCATTGATTTGCTGTGAGGATGGCAGCAACTTAATGCACAGGAACCACGAAAGTGACTTGAAATGGATCCTTTTATCGTGAAGTGCTTGAGACAGAAGGGGCCTGAGACCACCTGGCCAGCCCCACCTCCTGTAGTAGGAGCAGGGTGCCCAGGGACACATCCATTGTCACCCCATCCCAGCTAGAGTCCAGGCCACTTGACTTGGTGGGGTGCCACACTCCTGGGGTGCTCTTCATCCTACTCAGTGATGCCTCCTTGAATCTAGTGTCCAGAGTCCAGTCTTTCATTTCTTGAGTCATCTGGTCATTCTGTTGACAAATGCGTATGAAGTATTGTGTGTGGACTCCGTCTCCAACACTGGAATTTATTGTCAGCTGCCCGTGTTGTCCACATGCGCACTTGAAAACATTCCAAGAGGCTGTATAGCAACCATGGTGGAGGGCTGGGGTTCAGGCAGCTGCCTACGCAGGTTCAAATCCTCACAGGGTCCCTACTAGCTGAGCCATCCTGGACAAGTTACTTCATTTCTCTGTGCCTCCATTTTCCTGACTGAAAGTAGGTAAGATAGTGATGAGAACAGACCCACCTTGTAGGAGTTTCTGTGAGGACTGAGTTAGCATCTGTAAAGTGCTTGGCCTGTAGTCTGTGCAACTTGAGTCTATCTATCTATCTATCTGTCTGTCTGTCTGTCTGTCTATCTATCTATCATCTATCCATATTTTTTTTGAGGTAGGGTCTCACTCTAGCCCAGGCTGACCTGGAATTCATTCATTCTGTAGTTCCAGGCTGGCCTTGAACTCACAGTAATTCTCCTACCTTTGCCTCCCGTATGCTGGGATTAAAGGTGTGTACCACCATGCCTGGCTTTCAAGGAATTGGGGAGCAGTGAGAGGCTATAGAGCTGTGCTCTTTGGCTTCTTAAATCCATTTGCTCTTCACAGAGGGGAATTCTATTTCCCATAGTCACAAGTATAGCTTGCTCCCCTCCCACCAAGAGATCCTGAGGACTCATGGTGATCAGCAGCCCATTCCAGGGGTACACCAGAATTATAGTATGTTTAGCGTTTGTGACTTGCTGAGAGTTCCCGTCTGTCTATCCAGTCTATTAGAATCGTCCCTTCCTCAGAGCAGCATTCCTAGGGCCTCAGAAACATAACTGCAAAATGGGAAAATAGAAACTGGGCCTGTGGAGCATATCTGTAATCCCAGCTGCTTCAAGATGAGACAGGAAGACTGCAAGTTCAAGGCCAGCCTGGTCAACTTAGTGAAATCCTATCTCAAAAGCACAAGCAAACTGGGGAGAGTCTGGTAATACAGCTCAGTGCTAGAGAGCTTGCTAGCATGTGAGACACCCTAGACTCGATCCCCTGAATCCCCCCACACACATACAATAGAGAGAGAGAGAGAGAGAGAGAATGAGAGAGAGAAAGAGAAAGAGAGAGAAATGAAGGGAAAGGTAAGAAAGAGAAAAATGATAAAATATAAAAACTTTTCAGGGAATTGGGAGCAAACAAAATCTTCTAATGCATTCACACACGTGTTGATACTCATGTATGTTAGAGGCTTCTGTGTTACCATGGTCACCACTTGTATCATGCTCAAACAAAGCGCCTTTAACTGCTAAGCCATCTCCCTAACCCATTGTCATTCTCCGTTACAGAGTAGGGGATATTTCTAGAAGCTTTGTTTGAGGATGAGGGGTGTTGACCTGATCCAGTAGCTCCTTGTGACAGGGATGTCCTTGAGGATCAACATCACCAGTGTGTGGACCTTGTGCTTCTTTCTGTAATAGGAGTGGCCAAGACACTCTGCATGTCCCAGAAGGCCACTATCTTTAATCACAAGTTCATTCCTTAAATAGTTTTGTTTTTTAAACCTTTTGAAAAGCCTTTTGAAAGCCTTTGGTGGGGATGATTGGGAATCTCAAGGTGGTTGTGTGTCTGTCTGTATGTCTCTATGTGTGGTTCAGTTTCTCCCCAATGGGTAATTTTGAAATATGTTTAAGAGATTGAGCACAGCTCCCCTGGGCAAACCCTGGGGCCCTACAGGCTGAGTGCCAACCTCCAGGTATCTGGGCTTCCTGAAGAACCCTTACAGCTTGCAGTCTCTGCTAGGGTGAAAGGTTAAAGGTTCGATTCCCTGCAGGCATTTAAGAGTCTAGGCTGAGCAACAGAGCCACCTGAGTTTGCACCCTCATCTTTTGGTTACCATGCTTTTGTTTCTGGCCCTGATACTTTCCTCCCGAGGATATTAAAACCCTTGATTATGGGGCTGGAGAGATGTCTCAGTGGTTAAGGCCCTTGCCTGCAAAGCCTAACAACTGGGGTTCTAGTCTCCTGTAGCCACATAAAGTCAGATGCACAAAGTGGCGCATGCATCTGGAGTTCATTTGCAGTGGCTGGAGGTCATTCTTTCTGTCTGTCTCTCTTCTCTAGATATCTCTTTTCCTGCATGCAAATAAATAAATAATATTAGATTGATTATAAGATAACCTACTGAACTAGGTATGTGGTGTGCATATCAGGAGTTCAGAATCATAATACATGGGAACCAGTATAAAAATGATTCTGTGGGCTGCTTCCAACACGATTAGAACTTGAAGATGCCAATCACAGAGCAGTAAGAGCCGGAGCCCAGTAAGCTAAGCCTGGGCCATGAAGCCAGCCCTGGAGACAGGTTCCCAGAGGAGCAGCTTGCCCTTCAAGTGTCTGATTTCAGTTCCTGCTTCTGGGGAGTGAATTAGCCCTCATGTAAGGTCCTCTCATTGTTGATCTTCCTGATGTCTTCCTGTTCCCCAGGGCAAAAATAGAGGAACATCTGGCCAGGGTGGAAGCCGTGACAAAGGAGATAGAAACAACAGGAACCTACCAGCTGACAGGGGATGAACTCATCTTCGCCACCAAGCTGGCCTGGCGCAATGCCCCTCGATGCATTGGCCGGATCCAGTGGTCCAACCTGCAGGTGAACCTCATGGGCAGAGGGGAGCGGGAGTGGGCAGGCCCCTGAGCCTTGAGTAGGTAGCTTTACAGCAGTGCCGTGCCCAGAGCTCTAAAGACTGAAGCAAGCCAAAGCTGATATTCCCCCCATACCCCCTAAGAGCCTGGAATCAACACCAGCATCTCCACCTGATCCCCACTTATAGACTAAACACCACCATGAGTGCAAACAACGACCTTGGTTTTGTTATGCCCTAGGCCTTGGTACCACAAGAAAGGTTGTTTGCCTGCACTGTTTGCTTTCCTAGCTCCTAGAGAGCGTTTTATTTATCCTAGCCTCCTGGCCAACGTTTCCCTGGAGGGTCATTTGTTGTGGGGTCCTATCAAGTGCTCTTGGGCTGGGAATATTCAGGGAGGCCAACGGTGGCTTGATGACATGGGTTCCCATAGCAAAGAACTAGGCTGGGGCTGTGGAACCCTGGTTCATGGCTCTTTAGAGCAGGCAGTCATGGGCGTTTGGTTTCACTGGGGTCTCTTCTAGGAGAGCGGGAGAAGCGATGGGTAGGGAAGCCTTGATGTGGGAGCTGTGGATGCAGAGAGGAGCATGTGACCCTCTGCATTTGCTGGTGTTGGTACACAGGCTGGGGTCTCCCATGAGCCCCGAAGCCTCTGTCCACATGGTCCTTGACTGTGTTGTCTGGGTGACTGTGCAGGTCTTCGATGCCCGGAGCTGTACCACCGCCCAGGAGATGTTCCAGTTCATCTGTAGACACCTGCGGTATGCCACCAATAATGGCAACATCAGGTGAGGGCACCTTCCTCAGGTAGGCCTACCCCGCCAGGGTCCCAGCCAAAGGAGAAGGGTCTGGGGAGGCTCTGGCTCCTGGGACCTGGAATGACAGCAGCTTTCTCCATGAGCTTAACCTCTGACGGCCCACTTACTGGCTGTCCTTCTGGTTTGAAATGGTGGGGCTGGAGTTGTAGCTCTGTTAGTAGAATGCTTTCCCAGCGTGCATGAGACCCTGAGTTTGATTCCCAGCATCACATAAACTGGGAATGGTGATGCATGCCTGTAATCTTAACATTCACAGGTGGAGGAAAATCAGGAGTTCAAGGTCATCTTTAGCTACAAAGTGTATTAAAGGCCAGCCTGAGCTGTGTGATACTCTGTCTCCAAAACAAAACAAACAAAAACATCCACTTTTTAGTTGCATGTGCTGGTGCATACCAGTAACTTCATCCCTCAGGAGGCTGAGGCAGGAGGATTGCCATGAGCTCAAGGCCAGCCTAGGTTATATAGAAAGACCTTGTGTCAAAACAAACACCTAAATAAGTCACTTCTTCACTGTTTGGGCTTAGGGCTCCCACTCACTAGGGGAGAGGCGACCTTAGTTTCTAAGCAGATGGCTTTGGTATGACTTTTTTCTTACAGTGAGTCACTGCTCATCACTGTCCCTTCCTACTCACCCCATAGGACCGACCAGTTTATTCTGCTGGTCACTCATTTTTATGCTCAGTAAACATCAGTGCCCACCTCATGGGGATTCAGCACAGGACAAGGTCAGGGGTTGGAGCAGGGGATGAAGGGGTCGCAGAGCAGGATGAAGAGGTCACTGAGAGCCCAGGACATGGCTCCTGTGGGCTGTGAACTCACCAGTCTACTGTTCCAGGAGAGAAGCAGGTGGTTATGACAGCTAGGGTGGCCGAGGGGACAGGAGACCTTCTAGGGTGGAGGTCCCCGTGCTGGTCCTGAAGGATGTGGGGGGCTAGTGGGAGGAAGAGCTAGAGGTGAATTCAGTCTGATCAAGTACAGGGGCTGCAGAGAGGAAGAATGGAGCCACCACCCAGGGCCAGTTGCTAAAAATAGCTCTGTCCCTGTTCTGGGGAAGGTCGGCCATCACCGTGTTCCCGCAGCGGAGCGATGGGAAGCATGACTTCCGTATCTGGAACTCCCAGCTTATCCGGTATGCTGGCTACCAGATGCCCGATGGCACCATCAGAGGGGACCCTGCTAACGTGGAGTTCACACAGGTACCCAGCCATCCATCCTCCTCGGGGACCTCCCTTCAGAGCCTGGGCCTGCAGGCTCACTGGCCGTCTTTCCCTAGCTGTGCGTGGACCTGGGCTGGAAGCCCCGATACAGCCGCTTTGATGTGCTGCCCTTGGTCCTCCAAGCTGATGGCAGAGACCCTGAGATCTTCGAAATCCCTCCTGAGCTTGTACTTGAGGTGCCCATGGAACATCCCAAGTAAGTCACCGAGGGTACAAGTCAACATGCCCCCCTCCTCCTTCCCTGGATTGACCTGGCCACTTCCTGTGCTTGCCCCAAAGCTTCAGGGGACACCCAGAGGGTGTGCTTGCAAGGCCTGGCTTGTCACTCTTGCTCTCTGTGGCAGCTCTGCACTTTCCTCTCTGCCTCAGCCTTGTGGGGACCATTGATGATGAGAGAGGAAGGTCTGGAGGGACAGCTTGCAAAGCCTACCTTCTCCTGAGCTTGTCAGTTGGAGTAGCTGGGCTTCTTTTGCCCTCCTGCTAACTCTTAGCTGCCTCTCTCATCTCGGGATGCGTTAGGTCACTGTAAGCACTTAACTGCTTCAACGCCTGCTCTTGACATCTCTCATTATTGCCAAAATAGCTCCATATATGGAGACTTCTTACCTAGCAGGCACGGTGTTAGTTGACTCTTGTCCTTTGAATACACTGAACTCAGTCCTGCCTCTGGGCCTTTGCACTCTGCCTACCATACCCTTTCCTGGGGATTTTGCAAGGTCCATTCTTGTCATCAAAAGGTATTTCCTGGGGCTGAAGAGATTGCTCAGTGGTTAAGGCTCTAACCTGCAAAGCCTAATGCCTGGGTTTGATTCCCCAGTACCCCTGTAAAGCCAGATGCACAAAGTGGTGCATACATCTGGAGTTTGTTTGCAGTGGCTGGGGGCCCTGGTGCTCTCTCTCAATCTCTCTCTCTCTCTCTCTCTCTCTCTCTCTCTCTCCTCAAAAATATTTTTAAAAGGTATTTTCTATTATATCACCACTGTCTCTGAGACGACTCTCCTGACCCCCAATCTAGAGTAGTGAATCTCATATTCAGTCTATCACAGTGTCTTGTTTATTTCCTTATTGATGCATTTGTTTAACTCTTTATGGTCTAGAAGAGATTAGATGTAGGACTATACCCTCCTTAAGAACAGAAATCTTGCTTTTCTTATTCCTCAGTGTATTCATAGACACGTAGGTGCTCAGCTATAGATATTTGTGAAATAATTGCATCCAAACAAATGGTATCATGTTTGTAATAATCAATGAGTTTGGTGCTCTGGCTTCGATTTTGGTCATGAAGAGACCGAGACTCAGAGAGGTTATGTGCACCCCAAGTCTCTACTAACCCCAGGCTTATCTAGAATTCACTATGTAGTCTCAGGCTGGCCTCAAACTCACAACCATCCTCTACCTCGGCCTCCAGAGTGCTGAGCCTCGGCTTTCTGACGCCAGAGTCCTTACCACTGTAATCTCAGCTGATCCACTTGCATGAATGAATGAGTGAAGGAACGCCTTATTTAATGAATGATCTCCAATGTGCCCAGTTCACCCCTTTGATGGAATGACTAAGGAGTTCTCGTGGTCACCTCTTTTTTTGAAGCTATGTTATGATGTTACGGGGGGAGGTAAAGAGCAACTGCAGCTGTGGCTGGTCCTGCCTCCCTGTCAGGTATGAGTGGTTCCGGGAGCTGGAGCTGAAGTGGTACGCCCTGCCCGCCGTTGCCAACATGCTCCTGGAGGTGGGTGGCCTCGAGTTCCCGGCCTGCCCCTTCAACGGCTGGTACATGGGCACGGAGATTGGAGTGCGTGACTTCTGTGACTCCCAGCGCTACAACATCCTGGAGGTATTGGGAGCCATCTGATAGGGCCAGCTGGAGATGACCCTGTGGGTGGGTCCCCAAGGTTGCCTCACCCCATCACTCTGCCTCTGCAGGAAGTGGGCAGAAGGATGGGCCTAGAGACCCACACGCTGACCTCACTCTGGAAAGACCGAGCCGTCACCGAGATCAACGTGGCTGTGCTCTACAGTTTCCAGGTATGGTCGGTGTCTCGTGGGTCACTAGATGCTTTGGTGAGGTAGCATCTGGTGCTGGATCCTTCCCATCACTTGCTGGGTGCAGGGACCTGGCCCTCAAGCCTGCTCTAGCAGTGGGCAACTCGTTACCTCCCAAGACTGGCTTGTCTCTGCACTTGAACCCTGCACCCCGTCCTGCTTCCACTGCCCAAGGATCACCTGGAGAAATTTCTTCCTCTCTGCAACTCTGGGATCCACCCAACCCCATTCTGATCATTCCCACGGTGTGCAAACAGGTCATGCCAGCTGCCATCTGGCTTAGGAGGGAACACATAGCCAAAGCCCCTGCTGACCCCAGGCTCCCTCTTATTCCTACTGCTTGTTATAACTAAGTGGTGACTTATCTCTTCCACTTCCCCAGTCAACAGGCATCCCAGTTGGCTTTTACTTTTTATTGTATTTTATTAATTTCTTAATTTCTTTATTTTTTAAGTAATCTCACTCTAGCCTTGGCTGTCCTGGAACTTTCTTTTTTAAAAAATATTTTTATTATTAATTAATTAATTAATTTGCAAACACACACACACACAGAGAGAGACAGGCAAGAAAAAGATAGAGAATGAGTGCACCAGGGCTTTTAGCCACTGCAAACGAACTCCAGATGCATGTGCCACTTTGTGCATCTGGCTTTACATGGGTACTGGAGAATTGAACCCAAGTCTTTAGGCATTGCAGGTAAGCACCTTAGCCACTGAGCCATCTCTCCAGCCCTAGAACTTTCTTTTTTTGATGAGTGGGGAGATTAAAGTAGGGTCTCACTCTACCCAGGCAACCCTCCTACCTCAGCCACCTGAATGCTGGGATTACAAGCATAAGCCACCATACCTGGCTGCCCTCGAATTTTCTGAGTAGCCCATGCTGACCTCAGATTGGTGTTGATCCTCCTGCCTCAGCTTCGTGAGTGCTGGTAATTTTGTTTTTATTTTTCTAGTCAGGTTTTTTTTTTTTTTTTCATTTTTAAGGTCTTGCTCTAGTCCAGGCTGACCTGGAATTCAGTCTCAGGCTGGCCTTGAACTCAAAGCAGTTCTCCTACCTCAGCCTCGTAAGTGCTAGCATTAAAGGCCTGTGCCACCATGCCTGGCTAGTCAGCTTTTATCTCCTGCTATTTCTGGGGTCATCCTGAAATTCTTGCAAGGTTTGCAAACTCATCAAAGAGAATTCCACCACAGGACCTTTACACTCATTCTTTCCTTTTGGCTAGAACCATTCCATGGCCAGTTCCTTCCCTTTAAAGAAGCCATGCCACATCAAATGATGCCCTCACCCACCCCTGTCTTGTCTCTTTCCTTTCAATTCCTTTAATTTGGCTTTGTTTTTATTTAAAATACTTTCAAATATAGTGTCTGGCGTTACATCATAGATGGACTTCTGTCTTGCTTTGTTGTTTTGCTCCTCCATTAGAATTTGAGCTCCCTGGGCTCCACAGGGGAGAGATCTTGACCCTCAAGTTCACTGCTATACCTCTAGTCTGGAAGAGTGTCTGGCACATGGCAGATGCTAAAAGTTTATGTGCTTGTTGTGGTCAGCTTTCTAGTTGCTGCGCAGAAAGAACCCAAACAAAAGCGGCTTGTGGAGGAAAGGGTTTATTAGGCTTACAGACTCGGGAGACTCCATTCTGGCAGGGAAAACGATGGCATGAGTAGAGGGCTGGACATCACCTCTGCCACAGCACTGCAAACAGCAGCAGGAAGGTGTGCCAAATACCGGCAAGGGGGAGCTGGCTTATAACCCCCATAAGCCCGCCCCAACAACACAGCTCTAGTGAGGTTCTAATTCCCGAATTGCCATTAGCTCAGGATCAATCTATCAGAACACATTCATTTGTTTGTGGGGACACCTGGATCAAACTATGACAGTGCTGGAAGGATGACTGTGTGTGTCTCCATCCACACTTGCAGGGATTCCTCTCACTTTCCTATGCTCAGTGATGGCATGTGATGGTGTCTGTCTCTCATGCAGTCCCTATCGTTCAGTTCTTGTGTGGGATTGAGCCACAGCTCTGTTCTTCCTACACTTTCTTTCCCCTTGGGATGAAGGCCCTGGAGACCAGACCACTGGGTATGGAGTCATCCATTCCTTCAGCAGAGCTTTACTAAGAATTGACCATGTACCAGGCACTAGAGTGTGGAGAATGGGTCACACACCATTCCCCAGGCTGGGTCTCCCACAGACAGATCCATCCTGTGCTTGATAGAGTAGGGGTTCTGAGCTAACGCAGAGCAGGAGAGGTTCCCCCCGCTCAGGGCTGGCCCATCTCAGGAAGCGCTGGCTGTGGGTCACACATCCTGATTGTCCTCCAGTCTGTCAGGATGCAAATTTGTCCCAGAAAAGTCCACAAAGTCCCCACCATCTCCTGACTGTTGCTGTGTCCCTCCATTGCTGTGTCTGCAGAACTTCCTTGTCACTGTCTTTCAGAATAACCTTTAAAAGATGTGGCCTTGTTTCCACATCTGTAATCCCAATAAGAGGGCAGAATTTGGACCATTCTATTAAGTAAATGCCTTTTTAAAATATTTATTCATTTTGTTTATGTGTGTGTGTGTGTGTGTGTGTGTGTGTGTGTGTGTGTGTGTGTGTGTGTGTGTGTTGGGGTATGTGCCAGGGTTTCTTGCTGCCCATCTGGCTTTACGTAGGTGGCTGGGGGATTGAACCCTGGGCACATAGGCTTTGCAAGCAACTGCCTTTAAATGCTGAGTTATCTCTCTGGTCCCAAACAGATGTCCCTTAATTAAATGGATCACTCTAGACATTGTGGTGGGGGAGGGGCACGACTGCTTTTATTGGGTCATTCCAGGCTGGCTCAGTCCCTGCACCTCTAGTTTTAGGGTGCAGGTAATTTCCATTCCCTACATTCTGTTCTTCCACTGCAGCCCTTTCCATGGGGGCATCTGGTTGTTTCTTAGCTAAGAAAGCAGAACATTGGGATAGTGACTTCTGGAATTCTGCCTGTAGATGGCTGGGATAATATTCTCTCTTTCTCTTTCTTTGATCTTTGGCAGGGTTTCCTGTAAGTCCAGTTTGGATCCAAACCCTATGTAGCCAAGGATGGCTTTGAACTTTAAAAAAAAAATTTAAAGTTTTTTTCGACAGCTTCCATAATTATAGACAATAAACCATGATAATTCCCCACACCTTCCCCCTTTCAAATCCACCCTCCATCATATCCCCTCCTCCTCTCAGTTAGTGTCTATTTTGTTTTGATGTCATCATCTTTTCCTCCCATTATGGAGGCCATGTGTAGTGTCAGGCACTGTGACATCACGAATATCAAGGCCGTTTTGTGTCTAGAAGATTGAATTGTAAGCAGTCCTCCCCTTCCATTGGCTCTTACAGTCTTTCCACCACCTCGATGTCTCAGTACTGAACACTCCACTGTCATTTCTTCTCAGCACTATGGTGTCTTTTGAGTCATCTCGGTGGTCACTGACCTCTGAAAAGAGAAGCTTCTCTAACCAAAAGTGAGAGTAGCATTATTATCTGGGTATGCACATTACAAAAGTGCTTCCCTGCAGCCGCTGGCCACTCCCCTCTCCACCATCATCTCAGCCCACTCCTCCCTCCTCCTGTTTAGAAGCAGAACGTGACCATCATGGACCACCACTCTGCCACAGAGTCCTTCATAAAGCACATGCACAACGAATATCGGGCCCGCGGGGGCTGCCCTGCCGACTGGATTTGGCTGGTCCCTCCGATGTCCGGGAGCATCACCCCTGTGTTTCACCAGGAGATGCTGAACTATGTCTTGTCTCCCTTCTACTACTATCAGGTAAGGGCGAGGCTGCCCCGCCCCTCCCTCTTGCAGCTCAGGTGTGGAGGCTGTGTGTGTATGGCCTGCCCAGAAGAGTTTATGCCAACTGAGTGCCTCCTTGTCCTGAAGGTGTCCCGGCTGGGACTATAAGTTATACAGCCTTCCTACTGATAAGGCGCTAAGTGGAGCCTCTGCCTTCCAGAACACTGATGCCAGGGGAGCCGAGTACCCAGTGTGCGTGCAGTGTGGGCTTCACGTGGGGTGTGGAAGTGCTTCTCCGAGAGATCTTTTTTTATTTTAAAATATTCAATGAATTTACGAGAGAGAGAGAGAAAGAGAGAGAAAATGGGCATGCCAAGGCCTCCATCCACTGCAAACAAACTCCAGACACATGCACCACCTTGTGCATCTTGCTTTACTTGGGTCCTGGGGAATTAAACTCGGGTCCTTCTGCTTTGCTAAGTTATCTCTCCAGCCCTCCTCTGAGAGTTTTTGCTGAACTTTGGTGAGGTGGGTGGGCCTCCCTCTCTCGCATGTGAGAAGTGCTGTGGAAATGCTGCCTCTCTCGCATTCTCCCAAACCTAGCCAGGACCCTGCCCTGTCCTCACTCTTCCCTTCTTTTCTTCAGGTGGAGGCCTGGAAGACCCACGTGTGGCAGGATGGGAAGCTGAGGCCCAGGAGAAGAGAGATCCGGTTCAAAGTCTTGGTGAAGTATGTGGGAGTGGGCAGCATTGCAGTCTGAACTGGTCTCTGTGGTCTAGTCAGCCCCCAGGCCTTGAAGAGCTGGAAACATGGAGATTTGTGTGGGTGTGGGTGTGTGGGTGTATATGCACATATGTGCAGTATATACGTGCATGTATGTGTGTGTGCATGTGGAGACCAGAGGACAGCCTCAGACACATCCCTCGGGCACTGTCCACTGTCTGGCCTTTCTGAGATGATAAGCTCTCTCATTGGCCTGGAGCTTGTTAATTAGTCTAGACTGGCTGGCCAGCTGAGCCCCAGGGATATTCCTGTTTCTGCCTCCCCAGCTCTGGAATTATAAACACACCACCACCACCATGACTGTCTTTTTAAATACATTCTGGGGCTGGGGAAATGGCTTATCTTTACAAGGCCCTTGCTTGCAAAGCCTGCCAGCCTGGGTTCAATTCCTCAGTACCCACATAAAGGCAGATACCCAAAGTGGTACATGTAGCTGGAGTTCATTTGCAGCAGCAAGAGGCCCTGGAGCCCCAGTTTTCACTCTTTCTGCTTGCAAATAAATAAATAAAAGTTTTTTTTTTAATAAACTGTGTTCCAGAGATGGAACTCAGGTCCTTATGGTTTCAAGGAATAGTTTTACCAACAGAACTGTCTCTCCAGAGATTATTCTTTATGGAGTTTGGCTTCCAAAACTCCAGCCACCTTCTGCTGTTGTCCTAACATCTCACTCCTTTCCGGAGGAGCTGAGTAGGGAGACCACTCAGGATTAACAGGAGCCACCAGCCATCCAGTGAGGAGTAGAGGTTTTAGGTCCCACAACCTCCCTGCTTTAAGTACTGTCCTTCTGTCATTATCTTCCGGAGGCTGACTCACTGTCTGTCTGTCTGTCTGTCTGTCTGTCTGTCTGTCTGTCTCCACAGAGCGGTGCTCTTCGCTTCTGTGCTGATGCACAAGACAATGTTGTCCCGAGTCAGGGTCACGATCCTCTTTGCCACGGAGACAGGAAAATCCGAATCGCTGGCCCAGGACCTGGGGGCCTTGTTCAGCTGCGCCTTCGACCCCAAGGTGTGTGCTCAGCTGGAGGGTGCCTGGGGAGGGGGCAGAGGGCAGCTCTGGAGCCTGAGGTGACATCCACCTTGGTGTCACGCAGATCCTCTGCATGGACCAGTACAAGCTAAGCAGCTTGGAGGAGGAGCAGCTCCTGCTAGTGGTGACCAGCACCTTCGGGAACGGAGACTGTCCTGGCAATGGAGAGGTGGGTCATGGGAAAAGGGCTTGCCCAAGGGGTCCCACGTGAGCTGAAGAGGGCACTGGGAGCAAGTGCTCAGGTAACATCTGTGCCACCTTTCCTATTTCATAAATTATATTTCTATGAGAGTGGGAAGCAGTATCCTGGGCATTGTTCCCCCCCCACACACCCACAGACTGACTGGTGCAATGAGGACTGCACAATGAATACTGATAACCCCACTGAGGAGGGCCCTCGGGGGGGGTATAGAGGGAACACAAGATTATAACTTGATGGTAATGTGACTAATATGCAATGTGTTATGTCATACAGTAAAGTTCACAATCAATAAAGTAAAAATAATTCCTTAAAATTAACAGTTCACAAGGAAATTTTCACTTGAGTCTGTTGTGACATGAATCATTAGGTTAGTCAGATATGTGTGAAAATCTCAGGCTTAATTTCTTTTTAGTAATTAAGAATAATTTAAGAGACTATTTTTCTGAGAGTTTGTGTCAAGGACAGAAAAAAATTAAAAACACTATTGTAAATGTAAAAAATATGCATTTCTATGTTTCTGTGAATTGACCTGCCCGTTTCAAATGTGCAAATTCCTCTGTAGCCAGGTGTGGTGGTCCATGCCTGTCATCCTTGAGAGACCGAGACAGGAGGATGGAAAATTTGTGGTCAGCCTGAACTCCATAGAGATACCCTGTCTCAACTTCCTCTCCTACAAAAGACATCATATTTAAAGAAAACAAAGGGCAATCTAGCCAAAAGCGTATTTCAAAGCAATTTACTGAATTATATCTAGACACCATTGCCTAATCCAGCCTTCTCTACCTTGTTTTTAAAAAATGAGTCCTAGGCAAGGATGAGTGAAACATTGAGGCTCAATTAGCACTGATCTGAGACTATCTCTGTTCTCAGAAGGAAGATAATTGGAAATGAAATTTCCAATTGGAAATGAAATAGCTAAAGAATAAATTAACAGTTTCCCATAATGCAACGGGTCATATGCTGCCTAAAATTAGTTTTCATATAAAAATTAGGGTTGTTTTAGAGACTAGGAGATCAATGGTTGTTCCCAGCAGGTTCCAAACAAGAAGAGGGGCTTACATCCCTTTTGGGGGCCCTCTAGGAATGCGTTGTTATAACATAGGCTCAGCTATTCCAGGACCGGATGGGGGCACCAGACTCTCTTCTGGGGGGGGGGGTGCGAGCATCAGTGGGAAAGAAGCATTGCTTTTAGGAATCTTGGCCTGAAGATTGGTTCCCTGTCTTTCTAGACTCTGAAGAGGTCTCTATTCGTGCTGAAAGAGCTCACCCATACCTTCAGGTGAGACTCACTCTGTGATCCTACCCCCTGGGCCCAGTTTGATCAGAATATGCAACTGAGTATGGATAGGGTATCTTCTCAGAGATGTCCAAGGGCACAGTGAGCCCTGGTCTGAGTTTGTCCTCCAAGTTGATTGAGGGTCTAATCATGGAGACCAGATTCCTCTCACAAACCTTCAGGTCAAGTATCCAGTGTTGGTCATGGGCGTTGGCCAGGGCTACAGAGGTCCAGAAGGGGTTGTGGCCAGTTGGCATGGGAGAATGTGAGGCTCGTCTTGCAGACCATGGGTGCTGCTGGCATGTAACATGAGTCCCTGTGTGTGTGTCCTTCTTGACAGGTATGCTGTGTTTGGCCTCGGCTCCAGCATGTACCCTCAGTTCTGTGCCTTTGCTCATGACATTGACCAGAAATTGTCCCACTTGGGGGCCATTCAGCTTGCTCCCACGGGGGAAGGGGACGAGCTCAGTGGACAGGAGGATGCTTTCCGCAGCTGGGCTGTGCAGACTTTCAAGGTGAGTTCTCAGCCAGACGGAATGGGGTGTACTTATGTCATGCACAGCTGTGCCAGGACTCCTGGATGGCATAACCTCTGCCTAGTCCTAAAGGTATGGTCCCAGATGTGGGCCAGGGCTTTGGGCCTGAGGACTCGGGTCAAAGTGGCTCTCCCCAGATCCCTAGGAGAGCTGCACTCTGGCATGCTCCTCTGGATGAAAGAAGGTAGCAGAGGGCTGGAGAGATGGCTCAATGGTTAAGACACTTGCCTGAAAAGCCTTTTGACCTGGGTTTGATTCCCCATTACCCACGTAAAGCCAGATGCACAAAGTGGCACATGCATCCGGAGTTCATTTGCAGCATCTAGAGGCCCTGGCTGCCCATTCTCTCTGTCTGTCTCTCTTCTCTCTATCTCACTCTGCTTACAAATAATAAATAATTTTTTTTAAAAAAAAAGAAGGTAGCTGGGCTGGAGAGATGGCTCAATCATTAAGACATTTGCCTGCAAAGCAGAAGGACCCGAGTTCAATTCCCAGTGACTACAGTGACTGGAGGCCCTGGTGTGCCCATTCTCTCCATTTGCCTCTTTCTTTCTCACTCACTTTCTCTCAAGTAAAAATAAATAAGTAACAATTTTTAAAAAGAAGATAGCCGGGCATGGCGGCACACACCTTTAATCCCAGCACCTGGGAGGCAGAGCTAGAAGGATCGCTGTGAGTTCCAGGCCACCCTGAGACTACATAGTGAATTCCAGGTCAGCTTGGGCTAGAGTGAGACCTGACCTTGAAAAACAAAACAAAAAGAAAGAACGAATGAACAAACAAACAAACGAAAGAAAGAAGTTAGCTGAGTCAAACTCCATGTACCCCAGAGCTTCTGCCAGAAGGTCTTTTTTCCACTGATAACCTCAGTCAACTCTTAACAATGGAGTCTAACTTCAGTGTCCCAGCTGAACTCCCAGCCTGGCTCAGTAGCTCAGCCAATCTTCACTGCCTGGTAGAGAATTTACCACTGGTGTGAAAGCAGTAGCTTGAGGTCCAGCAGACTTTGCTCCAAAGCCTGAGTCTCCTCCATATGATTCTCCACACAGAGATGATGGAAGCCATCATCCCTCCATCACCATGTGGGCAAGAGGATAAATCCATATCAGGACTAATGTTCATAATAATGTCAACAACTACTATGGAGCTCTAGCAATGGCCTGGCTCAGGTTTTGTCCCATGGTGACGGTCTAAAACTTGGTAGCCCCAGCTTTGATGATGATGATGAATTCCACTCTGTCTAACCCTCCAGGCAGCCTGTGAGACGTTTGACATCCGAGGCAAACACCACATTCAGATCCCCAAGCTCTACACTTGCAATGTGACCTGGGAACCTCAGCACTACAGGCTTGTGCAGGACTCACAGCCTTTAGACCTCAACAAAGGTACCAGCCTCTCTGTCAGCCCTGCCTGCCTGGGTTAGGGTCTCTGAGCCCTGGGTCTCTGGCCCCTCTGAACAGAAGCAACGGGCTAATTATCTATGTCCAAGATGTAGCCAAGAGCCTCTTGGTATAGAGCTGCAGATTCCAAGGGAGACTATGCAGGAGGAAGCCCTGGGAGCGTGGCAGAGAGCAAGGCTGACCCCATCAGGCACTGGGTCCTTGGCCCATATGAACTCAGTGGGCCCTGACACTTGGCCTGTAATAAAGATATAGAAAAATTGATGTTCAAGAAAATGAAGTGAAAATCTAGGTGTACTTGTCTGGGGATGGCCTTGAACCCCTGATCTTTCAGCCACCACCTTCCATTGCTGGGAATACAGGCACACACTACCATGTCCTGCCAGACCCAGTGTCTTTATTTGTGATTTAGAAGTGGTGGGGAGGGGCTGGGACTGTAGTTCAGTGGGTAGAGTGCTCTCAGGAGGTGGAGGCAAGAGGAACGGAAGTTCAAGGTCATCTTTAGCTTCAAGGCAAGTTCAAGACCACCTTGGAATGCATGAGACCCTGTCAAGGAAGGAAGGAAGGTAGGGAAGGAAGAAGGGAGCCGGGCTTGGTGACTCAGGCACCCAGGAGGCCAAGGTAGGAGGATGGCTATGAGTTCGAGGCCAGCCTGAATAGTGAATTATGGGTTAGCCTGGACTAGAGCAAGACCCTACCTTGAAAAACAAAAGAAAAAAAAAGAAGGAAGAAGAGAGGAAAAGAGGGTAAAGGAAAGGAAAGAAAATCCCAACAGACACCCAAGGGTGATGTGCAGAGATAATGGACTCAGACACAGGGCTTCCCCACAGCTTTGAAGGAGTTCCCTCAGTCTCTCTCCCTCCTTTCCTCTCTCTCTCCCTCCTTCCCTCCATCCCTTTCTCCCTCTCTCCTCAGCCCTCAGCACCATGCATGCCAAGAATGTGATCACCATGAGGCTCAAATCTCTGAAGAATCTGCAGAGCGCAAAGTCTAGGTAAGGTGTGTGTGGACAGGGAGGGGCAGGGGCAGGGGTGGTCCCGACCTTCTTAATGACGTCCCAAGATTCCATTTGAATGAAAGAAAGACCAAAGGGAGTCCGTCTGTGTGGGAGGAGAAGAGTCTGCTTCTCCCATGCATGCAGCCATGCCTCCAGTAGGGCCAGCTAGTCTGCTAGCCCTGGTCACCTGTGCTTTTGCATTGGATATCAGTTAACCAGCCAGGGGTCCAGTTTGGGAACCAGGTACTAGCCTCACTCACTCACTCTCCTTCCTCATTGACCTCTCACTAGAAAGAAAAGCTGGGAGAGTCAAACCTTTTGGGTCTTCACTTGCACAAAAACTTTTGGCAAGGATGGTAATTTCCCAGGGGGGATGAGAGTTGTGGGTGATCCGTAGCTCTTTATCTGTGCTGTCCTCCCCCTTCCCTCCCTCATCCCTGTCACCAGGAAAACGAGTGGGAACAGGATTTGTGTTGCAGGCAAGGAAAGGTTCCTCCCGGTTCCCGTATGTCCTCAGTGGGATGCTTTTTTAGACAGCGTAGCCCACCTCCTCCTAGGGAGATCTACAGGGCTCTCAAGTCCCTACCTGAGGGGATGTCTTGTCATGAGCTCAGGCTGGAAGAACCAATCTGGAGGAGTCAGGCAGGAAGGTGTCAGGGTGAAAGATGGCCTGTCTGTCCCATCCATCCAGAAGCCTGGAGGATCTGCCAGTCACCCGGGGTTCCTGTTTCCTTCCACAGCCGCACCACTCTCCTTGTCCAGCTCTCTTGTGAGGGCAGCCGAAGCCCGAGCTACCTGCCAGGGGAGCATCTTGGAGTTTTCCCAGGAAACCAACTGGCCTTGGTCCAAGGAATCTTGGAACGAATAGTGGATTGCCCCCCACCTCACCAAACCGTGTGCCTGGAGGTGCTGGATGAAAGGGGTAAGCCCTCAGCGGGGAGCACCCCTCACTCCCACTCCCCCATCCTGAGGGCCAGGCCTGTGTCTGCCCTGTACTGCCCTAACTGAAGTGGCCTCAGCTACCCAGTGATAATGATCAATCCAAGAGTGTGGTCCCTAACCTCAGAGGCCAAGCAGAAAGGTAGGCACCAGAGACACAGAGCCAGGCAGTCTCTCCACTAGCCAGGAGAAAGTGAGAGAGCCTGAAACTTAGACAAAAGGGGTCAGAGATGTCCTTTTGACTATAGAGAGGTGGATGTGGTTCGGATGAGATGACATGAATATTAATCTCCTGGGCTACAGAGATAACTTGGCAATTAAGGCTCATGCCTATAGAGACTAATGACCCAAGTTCAGTTCCCCAGTACCCGCATAAAAGCCAGATGACAAAATGGTGCCTACATCTGGAATCTGTTCGCTAGAGGCTCTGGTGTGCCCATTCACTTTGTCTGTCTCTCTCCTCTCCGTCTGTCTCTGCTTGTAAATAAATTAATTAAATTTAAAAAATAATCTCCTTGTCTCCAGAAGGCAGTGGTACATGTGTACCAGGCGCTATTCCAGTGTTGTTTGGTGCCCATGAGTACCCAGCAAAATGGGCTTTGTTATCATCTCCATTTCTCAGGGAAAGAGCGGGAGGCTATAAGATTCACACTTCCAGCTAGGAAGCAAGTAGTCAGAATTTGAACCCAGGTCTGCCCTGTGTGTTGCCCCTTGGGACTCCTAGAGATGTGCTCCCTGATCACCCGGGCTTCTTGGTTTAGCATCCCAGGGGACTGTAGTCATGAGCCTTTCTCTAAGTGAACAGCTGGCCTCTGGGTGGCACATCAGTCTCCAGTGGACATAGTCACTGGTGGGTGTCTGGCACGTGGTTAGTCTGCCAGGAGTATGTCAGCATGGGTACCCGCTTGGGACCTAGTGATCAGCTTTCCCTGGAAACCCCGCCTCTGTTCACTACCTTCTTCCTCATGTCTGCTTTTCCTGGAGCCTGGCTGTCGGTGTCTTCTCTCCCCTGCAGCTGGAGGAAAGAGAGGTGTTCCCTAGAGGATCCGTCACCGTCTGAGAAGCCTGAACGGGGACATTCTCAATCCTGACACTTCCCTTCCTTCCATATCCAGGCAGCTACTGGGTCAGGGACAAAAGACTGCCCCCGTGCTCACTCAGCCAGGCCCTCACCTACTTCCTGGACATCACCACCCCCCCGACCCAGCTGCAGCTCCAGAAGCTGGCCTGCCTGGCCACGGAACAAGCCGAGAGGCAGAGGCTGGAGGCTTTGTGCCAGGTGAGGTTCGGGGCTGGTGAGCGAGGCAGAAGAAGCTTGGCTTGGAGCTGGGTGCAGCCTGGGAGAGCCTTCACCCCTGAGTCTGTAAATATGACTTAAAGGCCGATGGGGGGGGGGCTAGGCATCATCCGCTGCCCATCTCCTGGACACAGTTGTGTTGAGTGAATGAATTTCTCCAAGAGTCGGCATGACAGCCTGTACTAGTTACTTTTCTAATTGCTGATTAAGGGAGGAAGGCCTCGTTCATGGGGCTCACAGTTGAGGGGACATCTACCATGATGGAGAAGGCACGGCTGCAAGAGGTGGAATGTCCACAGTCAGGAAGCAGAGAGAGATGAATGCTCCATTCACTCTCTGCTTTTCCTTCAGCCCAGGACCCCAGCCCATGGAAGGGTGCTACCCACATTTAGGGTGGGTCTTCCCACCCCAGTTAAACAGCCTCATTGGCATTTCCAGGGGTGTGTTTCCATGGTGATTCTAAGTGTAGTCAAGTTGACAGTGGCAACCATCCCCACAGAAGTTCGTGTCCTGGGAGATTGACTAGAGAAGGTAGCCACCGAGAATCAATCACCTGTCTTTGTCTTCCTAAACCTGGAAAAAACTTGGAATTTCAGAAGAACTGTAGAGGAGCCAGGCATGGTGCCTAAACCGCTGAGCCATCTCTCCAGCCCAATACTTCTTTTGTGTTTCTTTTTTCAAAGTAGGGTCTTAACTAGACCAAGGTGACTTGGAACTCACTCTGTAGCCCCTAGCTGGCCTTGAATTCATGGTGATCTTCCAACCACTTCAATCCCACCATTTTGAAAAATATTCTAAATAGATTATAACTAGAGTTTTGTTTTTGTTTTTTTAAATTTATAGTACTAGCTGGGCATGGTGGCACAAACTTTTAATCCCAGAACTCAGGAGGCTAAGGGAGGAAGATTGCTGTGAGTTTAAGGCCAGCCCGAGACTACATAGTAAATTCCAGGTCCAGGTCAACCTGCGTTAGAGTGAGACCCTACCTCGAAAATAAAGATGTATTAGGATGCACGGTGAGGACAAAAGGAGGGCTGTGTTAATGAAACAGTGGGGATCCATTAATTCACTTGTACTTTCTGAGCTCATGTCTCTTTAAAAGGCACTGGACAGCATTTGTCGTCAGGATCCTCAGTCATCTTGACCCCACACATCTCATTGCAGCTGTGCTGTAGTGTCTTGACAGATGTTTCTTCAGCATCCTTATGTGGAAAGCTGTGGCATCTCAGTTCACGAGGGTTAGGTAATTAAGATGAGACCCCAGTGCAAGAAGTCCATCCAGGCAAAATCTGAACCCAGATCTGACTGGTTTCATCCAAGTACTAACCAGGCCCCACCCTTTTCTTTTTTCTTTTTTAAATTGAGATAGGGTCTCATGTATTCCAGGCTGACATTGAGCTCACTATGTAGCCAAGGATGACCTTGAACTTCTGATCCTCCTGTCTCCACCTCCCGAGTGCTAGGATTACAGGTGTGTGTCACCATGGTTTATGCGATGCTGGGGATTGAACCCAGAGCCTTGTGCATGCTAGGCAAGCACTCTACCCATAGAACCATATTCCCAGCTCCCGACATTGGATTTCCAAGCACACAGTTGACAGATGTGATCAACTGCCCAGAATTCCTCCCCTGCAGCTCAGTGGCTTCAGCACCCTGGACAGCGCCATCCCGGGCTGAGTGTGGAGAAATGCGGGCTTGGAACAACCACTTCCCCCTTGCGGGGAGGGCACGGTCCTCATATTGTCCTTGGCTTTCAGCCCTCCGAGTACAACCAGTGGAAGTTCACCAACAGCCCCACGTTCCTGGAGGTTCTGGAGGAGTTCCCATCGCTCCGGGTACCCGCCGCCTTCCTGCTCTCCCAGCTTCCGGTGCTGAAGCCTCGGTACTACTCCATCAGCTCCTCGCAGGACCACACACCCACGGAGATCCACCTGACAGTGGCCGTGGTCTCCTACCGCACCCGAGGTGAGGCTGGGCAGCCTGGCTCTATCCGCCCCCGCCCCCACTACTTCTAGAGCAGCGGCTCAGCACCTCTGAACTCTGGTCTCCTCATCAGCTAAGTGGGGTGTCACAGCCACCCAGTACGAGGATCTATGTAGATGAGCTTGCCACGGAGCAAGTACCAAGCTTACTCCATAATTATGTGTGAGATGGGGACTGTGTGCACTTTTACAGAGGAGGAAACCGAGGCACAGAGGGGTTAAGAGTGGTGTTCAGAGTCACATTCTGAGTCAATAGAGAGCTGAGGAGGCCAAGCGCTGGGCCACTGTGGTGTCCTGTGGCTGCTGGGAGAGTTGAATGGACTCAGACAGCACTTAGGGGCAGAGGATCCCTGCTCATCCTCATGGGGCAAACTACATGGGTGGCTCTGTCACTCATTCCACCTTCATGCTGGGTGTCACGCTGGGTATGAAACACGTACACAGCCCCTGTCCTCATGGGTGCCTGGTACCATGCGGGAGCAAGTAGTGGATGAGGCTACCAGAGGCCTGGAAGTCCAGTGTCCTGGTATCCTGGCCACTGGGCCTTGGCTCCTACGCTGGATGAACCTGGCTTTCTGCTCTGACTTTTTGATTGTTTTTCAAGGTAGGGTCTCGCTCTAGCCCAGGCTGACCTAGAATTCACTATGTAATCTCAGGCTGGCCTCCAACTCATGGCAATCCTCCTACCTCAGCCTCCCGAGTGCTGGATTAAAGGTGTGCGCCACCACGCCAGGCTCCAGCTCTGACCTCTGACCTGGCAAGGCCAAGAGCTGTCCATGCCTCAGAGTCCTGGCAAAGAACAGTTTCTAAAAACCCACCAGCGACCATGTTTGTTCAGCTAATGAATTCTCATCTCACCCGCGGACAGGGAGGGAGAGGCAGGCGTGCCCTACGAGGGTACACTCATGCACAATGGAACCAAAGGACTTCTGTTTGTCTGGCCCGAGGGAAGGGAATGTAACCCAGAGAAAGCTGGGGTTTCCATGAGCCCAGGCCAGGGGGGCTGCTGGGAAAGATTCAGATGCCAGAGTTGGCAGAGGTGATGGAAAGCTATCCTTTACCCAGGGCTCCTACACTCTAATGAATTAAGTGTATACAGTAATGGCCAACCCTAAGGGCACTTTGGGCTGCTGGAGGGGCTGAGAGAGTCCTTAGAGAAACAATCAGAAAGAGCTCTTGGGTAAGAATGAGGGAACCTGACCTATGGACTTGAGTCCACAATGACCTAGTGACCTTGTTCTAGTCCTTTCCCCTCTGTGCAGCTCGGTTCCGGCAGTCCTGCTCACCAAGTCCCCTTCAGCCTTCTTCGTTCCCTTCATTCAGGGGCTGGGTCAGCCCGAGGGGACTTGTCAGAGTGGAAGAAGCATGGAGACAAGGGTCTTAAGTGGACCATGGGGGAATACTGATTAGCACTGTGCTGTTCTTGCAGATGGCCAAGGTCCCCTGCATCATGGTGTCTGCAGCACCTGGATCAGTAACCTGAAGCCACAGGACCCGGTGCCCTGCTTCGTGCAGAGGTGAGCATCCACTCAGGGACCTTGGTCCCTGGAGTTCTGGGATACGAGGGAGGAATCGGGCTGAGTGCCCCTCGGGTTCCCTTGGTTTGGAGTGATTCTGTTTTGCCCACTGGCCGGCTGCAGGGTCTCTAGCAGGACCCCAGCATGGGGGACGGTGTTCCCCAGCAGGGCACGTGAAGCTGCCCCCAGGACCTGGTGACCAACCTTAAGCTCATTGCTCTCCTGCACACCTCGGTTCCCTGGGGACTTCCTGTGTGTGCATCTGGCCCAGGATGTCTGAGGACCGGTTTCCCTCCTCTGTCCCCTGCAGCGTCAGCGGCTTCCAGCTCCCTGAGGATCCCTCCCTGCCTTGCCTCCTCATTGGTCCTGGCACGGGCATCGCACCCTTCCGAAGCTTCTGGCAGCAGCGGCTCCATGATGGCCGGCACAGAGGTACGGCTTGTCATAAGGAAGGCGCGTGCTAATCACTCTGATCGGATCGTTCGCACTGCACACACACCAAAACACCACAACGTACCCCACAAATATGCACAGTGATTTGGCCCCTTTTTAAAAATATATTATCTATTTATTTGCAAGATGAGAAAGACAGAGGACAGAGAATGAACGGATATGTCAAGGCCTCTGGCTGCTATAAATGAACTCCAGATGCATGCGCCACTCTGTCCATCTGGCTTTATGTGGGTACTGGGGAATCAAACCAGGCTTTGCAGGCAAGCGCCTTAACTGCTGAGCCATCTCTCCAGCCCTGGTCCTTTGTTTTGTTTTTGTTTTTTTCAATTTGTTTTATTTATGTATTTGCAATCAGAGAGAGAGAGAGAGAGAAGAGAGAGAGAGAGAGAGAGAGAGAGAGAGAGAGAGAGAGAGAGAATGGTCACGGTCACACCAAGGCCTCCAGCCACTGCAAACGAACTCCAGACACATGCACCACCTTGTGCATCTGGTTTTACGTGGGTACTGGGGAATCCAACCTGGGTAGTTAGGCTTTGCAAGACAAGTGCCTTAACTGTTGATCCATCTCTCCGTGGTCCTTTGTTTTTTAATGCCGGTATAATTGTCACTATTTGTTTGTTTTTTATTGTTTTATTTGTTTATTTTTAAACAGAGAGATAGAGATAGACAGAGAGAATATTGGGTACTGGGGAGTTGAACTCAGGTCCTTCTACTTTGCAGGCATGCACCTTAACCACTGGACCATCTCTCCAGCCCCTAATTGTCAGTATTAATATGAAGTAATTCATAGAGTTAGCCTATGTACAGGTCTCCAAGGTTACAGAGGGCAGAAATATATGTGAGATGGAAGCGTATTCCTTTCATCTGAGGAGTAATACTGTGGAAAGCCTCGTTCTGTATCTAGACTCCTATGGACAGCTAACCCGAATGACCTTGAGCCTGAATAACCTTGAACCCGAATGACCTTGACCTCACTTTCCCAGTTTCCACGACTTGTAAAAAGTACACTGTGAACTGAGAATTCGTGTTGAGCACAGGGTGTCACGGCTTGCCCTCTAGCGGCCATCCTGGTAATTGCAGCCTGTTGGGTTTTTCAGGGCTCAAGGGGGGCCGCATGACCCTTGTGTTTGGGTGCCGGCACCCGGAGGAGGACCACCTCTACTGGGAGGAGATGCTGGAGATGGCCCGCGAGGGGGTGCTGCACCAAGTGCACACAGCCTACTCCCGGCTGCCTGGCAAGCCCAAGGTAAGTGGCCACCCAGGGAGTCAGTGTCCCCACCCCACCCCCAGTTACATAGCTGTTAAGAGCACGGTGTCCTTAATTCCAGGAAAAAGAGCCCGGCCAAGAGGCCTTGGACTTCGCTGTAGCTTAATCCCCACACCCCCGCCTGCTGCAGGTCCCCAGCAGCTCCTGCGGGGCATGGCCGTGAAGGGAGAGGTGGTCTGAGTTGGTTTGGTGCTGTTCCGGGGCCCGCAGCTGGACACCTTGCACCAGGGGCCTGGAGCATTGGGTCGGGGTCCCATCTTGTTTCTGTGGGCTCCCCTGGAACCCAGTGTCAGGTGCACTGGGCGTCTTGTATGGAGCAAGAGGGCCTTGACTCAACTCTGGGACCCTCTGTATGCATGGGGAGCCTGGGAACCTGTGTCCTGGCCCCCAATCACAGCTGGGATGGATCCACATGGGGAGACCCCCATTTTCTGGGGCGTAGGCAGGCCTCAGAGCCCTGGGCAGGGCCACTGGACTAGCTGATGTCCCTCTGAAAGGTGGTGGATTCAGAGAAGGCAGGCTGGTGTCCTTGGCTTCCTTTCTGCCAACCACCCGGCCAGCGGGTCTGACCACAGATGGGCTGGTGGCATCTGAGGGCACCGCTCACTCATCCTCCGCTTTCAGGTCTATGTTCAGGACATCCTGCAGCAGCAGCTGGCTGGTGAGGTGCTCCGGGTGCTTCTGGAAGAGCAGGGCCACCTCTATGTGTGTGGGGACGTGCGCATGGCCCGCGACGTGGCCCGCACCTTGAAGCAGCTGGTGGCTGCCAGGCTGAACTTGAGAGAGGAGCAGGCTGAGGACTATTTTTTCCAGCTCAAGGTAGGAGAGCTGGGCAGGATGGGGGTGCAGGGCAAGGGCACAGTGGAGCAGAACCAGGGGCACCCCAGAATCCTGGGTTCTTAGGCTTTGCAGAGCAGGGCGGGGATGCCAGAGTCAGGAAGGTTGCCTTTCGCCCAGGCTGTTGTCTGCTTCCCTCACCCCAAGCAAGCAGCTCCTGTAACCTAGGCACTCGGGAAATAAATGAACAAACAGCAATAACAGCAGGAACCAAGGGCTGGAGATGTAGCTCAGTGGTAGGATACTTGCAAACAAAGCTTGTTTGGAATGCATGCTCGTGTTACTTTACTGTAAAGCTCCTCAGAGCCTTTAGGGTGCTGTGTGTGTTCTCACTTCAAGATGGGGGTGAGGGGGAAGTGTGTGCCACACCTGCTCAAAGCTCACATCAGCTAGAGCCTCTGGTGGGCTAAGCACCAGGCAGGAAGCGGGATCGTCTCCATTCGTAAAGCTTGGGAGATGCTGAGGTGGCCCTCGGGGCAGGGGCACAAGGCAGACCCGGCAAGTTGGCAGGACACAGGCCGGCACTTGCAGGAAGCTGGGGACCCCGGGGCTCCTGGCAGCCTGGACATGGTGACTGAGATCTGGGCCTCTGTCTCCTCTTGCAGAGCCAGAAGCGCTATCATGAAGACATCTTCGGGGCTGTTTATGCCTATGGAGCAGAAAAGGACAGGAGCGCCGGGCATCCCAAAGACACGAAGCTCTGACCATCCCGGAGGAGCTAATGCTGTAGACATGGAACTTAATGGTGGGCTGCACTCCACCGTGGAGGTCACAGGGTCTGAGGAGATGGAGAAACTCGACTTTCCCCAAGCCTCACGTGTTTCCTCACCTCTTTCTCCTCATGCCTCTCTCTCCCACTTATCCTTGGGTAATGGAGAAAGGTGCCTCCCAAGACGTCGGAGATGTACCATCAGGCTCCATGAAAAGAGAGAAAAATCCCTTTCTGACTGCAATACCTGGATGACCACCAGGAGGCGCTACACGAGTACTCTGTATTTAGCTGCTCTGTGTACAGTTATTTATGCTTTGTATTTAAGGAAAAAGAAAACAACCCTCTGTCATTCCCAAGGGACAGTTGGACCTTGTATAATTCCTCGGTGGAACTATTTATATGAAATGTATTTTATTTTAAACACCCTGTTTGTGTGTGTGTGTGTGTGTGTGTGTACATTTTGCAGGAAAAACAGAAGTTATATACACAGAGTAGGGGTTGTTGGGCCCTACAACTTAGACAAAGAAGCATATTAGCCAGACTAGGAGTCTTTGAAGTGGTTCCCAGGGGACAGCAGATAGAGTTGGTGTTGAGGTGAGAGGACCCAGGCGAGAGCCCAGAACTCTGCTTCACACAGAAAGCTCTGGATGCATCTTACGGTGAGAACTGGGAGTCCACATGCACTGCAAAGGCTTTCCTGAACCCCTTGACCCGCACCCTGTCTTAGAAAAGGGATGCTCGGTGGCTAGAGATGTAGATCAGTTGCAGAGTGCTTGCCTGACATACACAGGACCCCGTGTTCCGTCCCCAGCACCACATAAACTAGGTGTGGTGGTGCACAGCTGGAATCCCAGCCCTCGGAAGTGGAGACAGAAGGACCAGAAACTCAAGGTCATTCACAGCTACAGAACAATCCAAACAGAGAGAAAAGAACTGGAAAGGGGAAGACAAGGAAAAGATAAGAAGACGGTGAAGAAGAAGGAGAAGAGAGAGACGAGGTGGTTGGGCAGGAGGCAGGGTCTCCTGTGGGTGAAGCCTTCCCACCACCTGGGAGACCATAAGCTCTGCTTTGTACGAGCCACGGGTCCCAGAGTCTGGCTCCTTCACTGGCATCTTCCTCTTTCCAGTAGCTACTCAGGTGGAGAAGGGGCCTGGGGGAAGGTCTCATCAACCTCCAGTTGCCCAGAAAGACCCCATGCCTCATGAACAGTCATTTCAGGGTGGGCAGGGGGGGGTGATGGCTCAGAGTTAAAAGGTACTTGCTTGTAAAGCCTGCTGGCCCCGGGCCAATGTAAAGCTAGATGGGCGCACACACACACACACACACACACACACACACACACATATAAAAATGAAATTCTAAACAAACAAAAAGGATCCAGTCATTGACCAGAGCTGCCCACAAGTCACCTGGGATCTTATTAAAATGTAGACTTTTAATTTATGGGTCTAGGCAGGGCCTGAGGCTGGTGTGTGTGTGTGTGTGTGTGTGTGTGTGTGTGTGTGTGTGTGTGTGTGTGTATAATCATACTATGCCACCCAGGCTGGCCTTGAACTTGCCATCCTTCTGCCTCAGCCTCTTAAGAAAGATACTGCATTTCTGACCAGCTTCCAGACCTTACGTTGAGTCCCACCTGAGGATGAGGGTCTCCCCCCAGTTTTTATTGTGTGGTTTTGTTTGAAGGAGAGGAGAGGAGAGAGAGA
>PVHP010021247.1:0-29648 GCA_004024765.1 Zapus hudsonius
GGTTCAATTCTCCAGTACCCACGTAAAGCCAGATGCTCAAAGTGGCACATGCAATCTGGAGTTCATTTGCATTGTCAAGAGACCATGGTATGCCCATAGTAAATCTCTCTCTCTCTCTCTCTCTCTCTCTCTCTCTTTCTCTCTCTCTCAAATAAATAAAAATAAAAAAAGACATTGGCTGGACCTGGTAGTACACTCTTTTAATCCCAGTGTTCGGGTGGTGGTGGTAGGGGGGGTAGAGGTAGGAGGATTGCTGTGAGTTCAAGGCCAGCCCAAGACTACAGAGTGAATTCCGGATCAGCCTGGGCTAGAGTGAGACCCAAACTTGGAACCCCCCCAAAAAAGGGAGAGGGAGGGAGGGAGGGAGGGAGGGAGGGAGAGAGAGAGAGAGAGAGAGAGAGAGAGAGAGAGAGAGAGAGAGAGAGACTAAAACCCAAAGAACACAAAAAGGTGACTTTCCCTTGAGAAGCCTATGCGCACACTTAGGTGACTTTCTGTGACACTGAGAAGCGCGCACTCAGCTCTGGTCTGGGTATGTTCTTACCTTCCTTCTAAGGGCTTCTCTCTCTCAAGCCTCATGCTTAAGGTGCTGACCGCCTATATGAAATTGTCTTTAATAAACACCTCAACTTTGCTTAAAATAGATAACGTGAGAGATAGAAAACAAACTCGTTTTCATGAAGAGGAATTTATTCGCCCATGTGTGTGAGCTGTTGCACAGAGACTAACCTTAGGGACTACTGCCACCAGGAGTCCAAATGAATGAACACTCGTAGGAACCTGTCTTCCTCATTAACGGGTGCAGAAACATCTGGACTAGTCTCGAAAACCCCTACATTTTATCCTGTATTGCTTATGTCACAGTATGTCACCAAGTCGCTTCTTTTCCACCCCTCTCTCTTAAAGGTCCCACCACCTCTTAGAAAGCTTCTAGGACATGAACTGTGTGGGACTTACTCAAACCATAGCCCTGGGGACGTGAGACTGTCTCCCAGCCCAGTGCCCTCAGCACCCTTTACTTGAAGCCTATGGACGAGGTGAGGCCTCAGTCCCTGGGAGCCCACCCTGTAGATATGAGGGCCTGGGCAACACACTGAGTGGCCTGCCACCATCTCTGAGGGTGGCATCACCCCTGGGGTCACTTGCGGCTGAGGAAGAGGAACTGAAACGGAGCTATAGCCACAGGAGGCAATGCACTAACAGAAACCTGGTTTTTTTTTTTTTTTTGTGTGTGTGTGTGTGTGTTGGTTTTTTTGTTTGTTTGTTTGTTTGTTTTTTTTTTTTTGGTTTTTCGAGGTAGGGTCTCGCTCTAGTCCAGGCTGATCTGGAATTCATTCTGTAGTCTCAGGCTGGCCTTGAATTCAGGCGATCCTCCTACCTCTGCCTCCCAAATGCTGGGATTAAAGGCATGCGCCACCGTGCCCGGCTTGTGTGGTTTTTTTTGTAAATATTTTATTTATTTATTTACAAGCAGAGAGCTAGCTAGATAGCTAGATGAGACAGAGACAAAGAGAGAATGGGTGCATCAGGGCCTCCGGCCACTGCAAATGAACTGCAGACGCATGTGCCACTTGGTGCATCTGGCTTTATGTGGGTACCAGGGAATCAAACCCAGATTGTCAGGCTTTGCAAGTGCCTTAACCACTGTGCCACCTCTCCTGCCCCAGAATCCCGTTTTTTTTCCTTTTTAAAATTATTTTGTTGTATGTGTGGGGTGTGTAAGGTGTGTGCATGTGTGTACACATGTGCTCTTCTGTGTCATATCCTGGTCATACCTGGCTTTTACGTGGTGTTAGGGACTGAACCCAGGTCCTCATGCTTGCACAGCAAGTGCTCTTACCTGTGGAGCTGTTTCTCTAGCCTGCCACCATTTTATCTCCGAGACAGGGTCTCACACTGTAGTCAAGGATGGCTGGGCCTCACTATGGGCTGGCCAGGGCTGGCCTTGAACTTTGGGTGCTCTTCCTGCCTCAGCCTCCCAAGTGCTTGGAGCCATAACACCCTGCTTAAAACCTCTTTTTTCTTACTCTTTCCTTCTTTCTTCATGCTCTCTTCTTTTCACTTATTTATTGTTAATAAGTAGAAACTCTGTATGAACACGTCTTGTGTTGGTACCCCCATTTCCCTCCTCCCTGCCCCCAATTCACTGAGGGCCCTCCTCAGTGGGATTGCTGGAACCATCCACGGGAGGGAGGGCTAGGAACTGTACAACCAGTTGTTTGTGTGTGTTTTTTTCTTGAGGGGTCAATGCCTCTGGATATTCCCTCCAACCTTGGCTTTTACAATCTTTCTACCCCCTCTTCTGAGCAATGATGGATGAGTTTTAAGTCTGCTTTAGTGTTGAGCTCTTACGAGTCTCTGGGTTTCTACTTTGGACAGTTTTGAGTATCCTCAGTGTCTGTCTCATCACCCTTGTGTAGGTTGTCTGACCTGCTGTGGAAGCAGCACTCTTGCTCTTCTCACCACTTCCTCTGGGATTTCACCTGGATCCTAGATGATGAGTTAGGGGTGGTTCATCTCCTGCCTGGGAGTCAGCCATCATCTTAGGTCCTGTTGGTGGTATTGGGTGGTCCACGGTTCTTGTTTCTTCCTAAAAATTACAAACAGAATCTCCAATGGAGAGTGAGATCAGTATAGGTTAAATGAGACAAAATTGTTAATTTGGCGAGATTCTAATGGCTGTAGCCTCTCTGTAGGCCCATTGTTAGTGGGGGCTTCCCCTTGGAGTCTGGGTTCTTGGTCTCCATAAGAATTTGCCTGGGATCCCAGTTCTAGTTAACAGTTCCTTGCCACTGAACAGATCTCTTAGCCAATCAGAGAGCCATTGATTACCACCTAGGTTAAGCACAACTACTGCACAGATGAGCACGTCTTGCCTTGCTGGTCTCTGCCGTATAACAGTGTCCTCTGCATTCTCGGAACATCAGTTGGTGTTGTGTATCAGTGACCTCTGCTTTCTCTGAATATCATTGGCCAAGTTCCCCTGGCAGCTTGTGTTACACCTTCCAGCACTACCCAGGCTACCATCTGGGAACTGGCTTCCTTTCCAGTTCCAGCAGGGTCTCTAGGTGTTGTATGACAGCAGCCTGTGATATTTTCATCAATAGGGTCTTATCTCTTGCCTGGGGTGGGTATTCAAGAGTTTTGACATAAGCCTGTCTTGTTTTAGGGACCTCGTAGGTCTCCCCAATCAAAAGCTCAGTGTGGGAAGTAACCAATTACTGGGACAGGGAGTTATAGGTCAGAGCCACTTGTCTTGGGGTTAGGCTTCCTCCCACCCTCTTCAGGGCCCTTCTAACCAGATGATGTTCCCAGCTTCCTCAAGAGCTTACTGTCCAAAAGTAAGGATTCTGTTATTGATTCATTATGAATTTAGTTTTCTGAATATCTCACCCCGCCCTCCCTTCCATCCCCATGCCCGTCTTACGTCATTGTCATGTCAGGATTGCTTACTATTCAAGTTTAACCAGATTAGGAACCACAAATGAGGGAGAATATGTGGTGTTTGACTCTCTCTGTTCCTGTGTGAACTTGCTGAGTATGATCTGTTCCAAGTCTATCCGCCTCCCTGCAAAGTTCATTGTCATCGTTCCTCACTGCTGAGTAGAATTCCATGGTGTTGTACCGCAACCTTGATATCCATTCATCCAGTGATGGCATTTGGGTTGATTCCAATTCTTAGCTATTATGAATTGGGCCACTATAAACATGGTTGAGCAGATGTCTCTGTGCTGAAACAAGGAGTCTTGAGGGTAGATGTTGGTAGCTCTATATGCATTTTTTTCAGGATCCTCCACACTGCTTTCCATAGTGGTTGTACAAGTTTGCAATCCCACTAGCAGTGAATAAGGGTTCCTTTTTCACCCACACCCTAGCCAGCATCTACTGTTGGTAGATTTTTTGATGATTGTCATTCTGACTAGAGTAAGGTGAAATCTCATTGTTGTTTTGATTTGCATTTCCCTGATGATTAAGGGTGGTGAACAGTTTATTTTTATTTAAAAAATTTTTATTTTATTTAATTTATTCATTTTCAAGCAGAGAGATACACACACACACACACACAGAGAGAGAGAGAGAGAGAGAGAGAGAGAGAGAGAGAGAGAGAGAGAGAATGCACCAGGGCCACCATCTTGTGGGCCTGGCTTATGTTGGTCCTGGGGAATTGAACCTGAGGATTTAGGCACTGGAGGCAAGTGCCTTAAACACTGAGCAATCTCTCCAGCCCCAGTTTATTTTTCAAAATTATTTTTATTTATTTGCAAGCAGAGAGAGAGAGAGAGAGAGAGAGAGAGAGAGAGAGAGAGAATGGATGTGAAGCTCTAGCAAACGAGCTTCAGATGCATGCGCCCCTTTTGTGCGTCTAGCTTTACTGGGGCACTGGGGAATAGAACTCAGGTTGTTAGGTTTTGCAGGCAAGTGCCTTAACCTCTGAGCCATCTCTCCAACCCTGAACATTTTCTTTTTTTAAAAAAATATTTTATTTGTTTAGAGAGAGAGAGAGGGAGAGAGAGAGAGAGAGAGAGAGAGAGAGAGAGAGAGAGAGAGAGAGAGAGAGAGAGAGGCAGACAGAGAATATGGGCGCACCAGGGCCTCCAAGCCACTGCAAATAAACTCCAGACACATGCATTTGGCTGTATATGGGCACTGGGGAATCGAACTCTGGTCCTTCTGCATTGCAGGCAAACGCCTTAGCCGCTAAGCAATCTCTTCAGCCCTGAACATTTTCTTAAATGAGAATTGGCCATTTATATTTCCTCCTCTGTGAATTCCCTGTTGAGTTCAGTGCCCCATTTTTTGAGAGGGATGTTTGTTTTTTTATTACTTAATTGTTTGAGTTCTTTGTAGGTTCTAGACATTAGGCCTCTGTCTGTGGTGTAGCTGGTGAAGATTGTCTCCCAGTCTGATGGTCTGTTTGCTCTGAGTATGGGATATTTGTCTGTACAGAAGCTTTTTAGCTTGATGTGATCCCATTGTTTGAGAGATTGTTGAATTTCCTGGGCTACTGGGGTTATGTTCAGGAAGTTTTTCCCTGCTCCTATCTAGAGAAATAGATAGGACTGTCCTAAGAGAGTTCCTCCTATATTTTCTTCCCAGTTTTTAAGAGTTTCAGGTCTTATATTGAGGTCTTTCATCCATTTGGAGTTGTTGTTCATGGTGATAGGAGTGGGTCTAATTTCATTATTTGACTAGTATTTATCCATTTTGTCCAGCACCATTTGTTGAAGATGCTATCTTTTCTTTAGTGAACATTTGTTGGCACCTTCGTCAAAGACAAAGTAGCTGTAGTTACTTGAACTAAGGGCAGGGTCTTCAGTTCTGTTCCATTGGTTCATCTGTTTTTATGCCAGTACCATGCTGTTTTTGTTACTATGGCTTTGTAATATAGCTTTAGATTGGGTATGGTGATACCTCCCAAGGAGCTTCTTTTACTGAGGATAGTTTTGGACATCCAAGGCATTTTGCCATTCCAAATGAATTTTGAGATAATTTTTTTTCTATCTCTGCAAAGAATGAAGCTGGGATTTTTACTGGTATTGCATTAAATATGTAGATTGCTTTTGGAAGAATGGCATTTTCACAATATTAATCTTACCTATCCAGAGACACCACACCATGTACTACACACAACATATACATAAAAGATAAAAACACGTTTGTTTATCTATTTTGGTTTTTCAAGGCAGGATTTTGCCCTAGCCCAGGCTGACCTGGAATTCACTATGTAGTCTCAGGGTGGCCTTGAACTCATGGCGATCCTCCTACTTCTGCTGTGCTGGGACTAAAGGCGTGCGCCACCACACCCGGCTAAACATGTTATTTTTTTAAGGTTGTTTTTAATTTCCACACTTTATTATTGCTACTTCAACATTTACTATGCACTGCTTTAAAAACATGGAAAGGTGTAAAGAATAACAAAAATACATGGAAAGGAAAACAGCAACCCGAGTGCAGCTTCCATTCAGCTTAGTAGAGCACGATCAGTATTTACAGTCAGGCCTCTTTGGGGGTCCTCATCTGTCCCCCCAGAAACCATCCCTGTCTTGAACTTGGAGCTCGCCCTCTGTCTCTCTCTTGGCTTAATACGTAAGATGTAGTGTGTGTGTGGCATGGTGTATTATGCGTGTTGATGTACATGTGTGTGCAGTGCATGTCCATGTGGAGGCCAGAACTTGGGGTGCTGTTCTCTGTTTCTCACACCTCCTTGAGATGGTGTTTCTCTCCAAACCCAGAGCTGCCACAATCGGGCCTCTTTGGGGGGCCCTCCCTTTCCCTCTGCCCACCCCAGAGAGAATCATTGTACTGATTATGGAATTTGTCATCCCCCTCTTTGTCCCCCTCCCTCCCTCTCTCACTTCCCCTCTCTCCCTCTGTATTCCTAACTGGCCTTGAACTCACAAGCCTCTTCTCTGGGATTACAGGCATGTACCACCACGCCAAGCTGGAGTTGAACTTCTCTGACAGGTGTGAGGACATCTGTATGTAGGTGTCCTTCAGTCATGGAGAAAAGTGAGTTCAAACACATGTGGTGGTATGTGCTGAACTAGGAAGATTTCTGAGTTTGAGGCCAGCCTGGGGCAGACTGGAGACCCTTTCTCAAAACAAAACAAAACAGCAGACAAAAAGGAAATGCAAGTGATTTCATTTATAACAGGGAAAAGGCACCATATGAGTCTGTCCATCTGTCTGTCCACCATCCTGTGGTCTAGCGGGGACTGGTCAAACAGAACACATCACTAGGCAAGTGCTTTTAACTGCTTAGCCATTTCCTAGCCTCTGGATTACTTTTTAAAAAATTATTATTTATGTGCAAGCAGAGACACAGAGATGAGAGAAAAGGGAGAGAGGCAGAAAGAGAGAGAGAGAGAGAGAGAGAGAGAGAGAGAGAGAGAGAGAGAGAATGGATGGATGGGTGCACCAGAGCTTCTAGCCACTGCAAATGAACTCCAGATGCATGCACCACCTTGTGCATCTGGCTTTACATGGGTACTGGGGAATCAAATTTAGATTGTTAGGTTTTGCAGGCAAGTGTCTTTACTGCTGAGTCATCTCTCCAGCCCTGGATTACTTTTAATATAATAATATAACCTATCTTCCCTTCAAGCCCCTTTTAAAAAAGGTTTAAAAATTTTAAAATGTATTTATTTGTGTGTGTGTGTGTGTGTGTGTGTGTGTGTGTGTGTGTGTGTGTGATCCAGGGCCTCTTGCTGCTGCAAATGAATACCAGACACCTGTGCTACTTTTTCCATAGCTTGGGAAGTGAATCCAGGCTGGCAGGCTTTAAAAGCATGTGCTTTTAATTGCTGAACCATCTTGCCTCTTGCTTTTACCCAAAGTGCTATGATTCTTCCCAGGTTCAGAATCTGGTCCTCATGTTTGACTCTGATCCTCCTTTCCTTTTCCATTCTGTCAGTTACCACGACACATGTGGTTGTGAGGCTATGTCAGGGCACAGCCCTTGTCCTGCCTGGCTCCTGTCACACAGTATGACTCCTAAGCAAGATGGTCCAAAAATGGCTACTGAGCTTTTGTCTAATGCCCCGGGCTTGCCTCCATCCAGCAACTGTCACCTGGTTGAGAAATTTCCTCTAAAAATAATCAGTTTCTGTTTCCGGCTTGGTTAGCTGCTTTTCTACCCCCACCCCACTGAGCCTCCAGTTTAGAAACGTGGATTAAACATGGTATTCAAATTCTGAGACACCATGCAGGAGGCCCTTGCTGAACAGCCCACAAAGTCAAGTTCATTCTTCCTTCCTGGACATTCTAGCTGCTGGAGAGCCCTTGCTGAGAATTTTGTCCTTCCATGCTGCTCCTTCTGCTGGTCCCTTGTTTCTTTTTGCAAACAAGCACCAGATGGCTCGGCAGTGCTTCCAGAATGAGTATTTTGACAGTCTGCTGCATGCTTGCAAACCCTGTCACCTTCGCTGCTCCAACACCCCGCCTGTGATGTGTCAGCGGTACTGTGATACAAGTAAGATGGCTCTAACAGTCATTCCTCCGTGTGATGTACTCTCTAGATATTGACTGGTTATTGACTCAGAGAATAAGTATTATAGGAAAGATGGCAATATATATGTAGGTGTTTATCTAAAATGAATCAAAACCAGAGAGGAAACAAAGTAATGATTTAAACATCTCCAGGAACCAAGTAATTATTCAGAAGTGAACTCAGTTCTGTCACACTTCCCGAGGCTCAGAGTCTTGTGGAAGAGGTGCTGGAAAGATTGTAAGAGCCAAAGGAAGGGGAGGACTGCTTACAACGCAAACTTCCAGACACAAAATGACTTTGATATTCATGACTTCACAGTGCCTGATAATACCTACACATAATGGGAGGAAAAGAAGATGACACCTAATTGAAAGGGGGAAGAGATATGGGAAGGGGGAGGGAATCAAATGGTTTATGGTCCATGATTATGGAAGCTATTAATTTAAAAAATTAAGAAGTGAACTCAGGTTATTCAGCACTGCTGGAAATACAGGCTTGCAGCTGCTCTTCTGATTAAACAGTGTCTAGAATTTAAGTCAGTGCTGATGAAGTTGAGGGTGGGGGTCCCCTGCCACCCTATCACTCAGGAGGCTGAAGCAGGAGCATTGCTGCGTGTTTGAGGTCAGCCTGGGCTACACAGTGAGTACTAGGATAGCCTGGAAATGCAGAAGACCTGTCTTAAGTTCAAGGTTTGTCCATGGCCTGGGCTAGGTAGTGAGTTCTAGGACAGCCTGGGCTACAGAATGAGACCTGTCTCAAGGCATGAGGATTGCACAAGTTTAAGATTAGCCTGGGAGCTGGAGAGATGTCTTAGTGGTTAAAGCATTTGCCTGCAATGCAGAAGGACCAGGGTCCCATTCCAGAGTGCCCATGTAAAGCCAGACGCACAAAGATGGTGCATGTGTCTAGAGTTCATTTGCAGTGGCTGGAGGCCCTGGCGCACCCATTCTCTCTGTGTGTCTGCCTCTTTCTTTCTCTCTCTCAAATTAGCCTGGGGTACATAGTGAGTTCCAGGCCAGCCTGAGCTACAAAGTAAGACCTGTCTCAAAAAGTCAAAAAAAAAAAAAAAAAAAGAATAAAGAAGTCAGATGCTAATGAGTTAGGGGAAAGGAACCTCAGTGAATTCTTACTTGATTGACTGTGCCCTCTCCTCACTATCTCTGTGACATTCTTTCACTGAAGGCGCAAGGAGTTCTGTGAAAGGAACAAGTGCGGTTCTCTGGACCTGTGTGGGCCTGAGCTTGGTGCTCTCCATGGTAGTGTTCACGATCCTCCTTTTGCTCAGGAAGGTGAGCTCAGAGCCACTGAAGGCCGGATTTCAAAACACAGGTTGGTTGGATGGTGAATCTTTGAAGTCTATTTTTTGCAAGTTTCATTTCCTTTTTTTTTTTTAACTTTTGACTATTTTGTTTGGTTACAGCACTTTCAAGAATATTAGTGGATATTTAGTAGAAATTCTAGGCTGGGTGTGGTAGTGTACACCTGTAATCCCAGTACTTGGAAGGTGGAGGCAGGCCAAACAGGAGTTGAAGGTCATCCTTGACTACATATTGTGTGTGTTAGAGGCCAACCTGGGCTACAAGAGACGATATCTCAAAATAAATAAATGAATGAATGAATGAATAAATAAATATAAAAATAAAAAAGAAGCCAGGCGTGGTGGTGCACGCCTTTAATCCCAGCACTCGTGAGGCAGAGGTAGGAGGATCACCGTGAGTTCAAGGCAAGCCTGAGATGACACAGTGAATTCCAGGTCAGCCTGGACTAGAGTGAGACCCTACCTCGAAAAAAAAAAATAAATAAAAAAGAAGCCAGGCATAATGGCACACATCTTTAATCCCAGCCCTCAGGATGGAGAGGGAGAACAATCGCTGTGAGTTCCAGGTCAGCCTGGGCTAGAGTGAGAACCTATTTTGGGGAAGGGGGAAGGGGGGAGAGAAGAAAGGAAAAAAGAAAGAAATCCAGGTATTGACGCTTTGTTTGCACGTCTCCTTCCAATGCCAGCCCCTCCCCCTTTCCGGTTTTTCTCCTCTAAACTGCTTACTAATGGAAGCTAGTATCATAATTCAATGTTCTGCTATCAGAAACTACTGGCCCAGCTGCTACTGTCAGGCAAAGCACATGTTTTGAAGAGATTCAGGTGTGTTTGTGAGCACCTTCGTGAAGGGCCGAGGACAACCTCGAGTATTGTCCTTAGCAGTGCTGTCCACCTCCTTTGAGACACTTTGAGACTCACTGGCCCAGAGTTTGCCGAGTAGGCTCAACCAGCTGGCCAGTGAGCCCCAGGGATCCTCCTATTTCTGTCTCTCAGCACTGGGATTGCAGATAAACCATGCCACTGGGCACTTTATGTGGGTGCTGGGGGTTGAGCTTGGGTCCTCATGCTTGCAAGGCACTTTATTGTTACCTCCCCAGCCTGTGGTCATGGGTTTTTAAAAAAATATTAATATAGAGATTGTCTGCTTAGGGCAATATTTTACTACCCAAAATGCTAGAAATGAGTAACCAGTTGTTCCTGGTTGACTAAACATCTCAAGAACAATTATTAATCAACAGAGAGCTAGCCTCAGAGGCACTTACACTTGGAGGCCAGTTAAGATCAAAGTATTTCTTTTAAAAAAATAATTTATAGGCCGGGCGTGGTGGCACATGCCTTTAATCCCAGTACTCAGGAGGCAGAGGTAGGAGGATCACCGTGAGTTCAAGGCCACCCTGAGACCACATAGTGAATTCCAGGTCAGCCTGGGCTAGAGTGAGACCCTACTTCGAACCCCCCCCCCAAATAATTTATTTATTTGCAAACAGAGAGGTACATAGGAAGACAGAGACAGAGAGAGTATGGGCATGCCAGGGCCTCCAGCCACTTCAAAGGAACTCCAGATGCATATGCCACTCTGTGCATCTGGCTTACATGGGTACTGGGGAATCGAATCTGGGTCCTTAGTCTCTGAAGGCAACTGCCTTAACTGCTGAGCTATCTTTCCAGCCCAAGATAAGAGTATTTCTACAGCATGTTTCCTGTGTTTCACTTCAGGAAGTCGGCTGTCATCATTCTGCTTCTTTACAGATTTATTGTTCAGTCTGGAGAGCAACCTGCTCACTTGCTTTCCAGTGCAGTAGGAGAGGTGATTTTCCATAGAATTTATTCATGTTTCTTGTTTCATGTGACAGACTAGAGAATGATTATGTGTGCGTGCACTCGTGTTCATGCTCACATGTGCTGAGGCCAGAGGAGAATTTGGGAATGCTCTTGATCATCTCTGGTTTTCATACAGAGGAGCCTCTTCCTGAACCTGGAACTGCCATTTCTCAGTGAGACTGGCTGGCCAACAAGCCCCAGCAATTCTCTATTCTCTGTCCCCATAGGACTGGGGTGACAGGCATGCACAGCCACTCTCAAGAGAGAGGGAAGAGAGGATGAAAATGGGTGTGGCATCAGGGCCTCTTGCTGCTGCAGATGAACTCCAAATGCATGTGCCACTTTGTGCATCAGGCTTTATATGGGTACTGGGGAATTAAACCCTGGCCAGTAGGCTTTGCAAGCAAATTCCTTTAATTGCTGAGCCATCTACCCAGCTCCACACCCAGCTTTTTAAAATATATTTTATTTATTCACTTTCAAGCAGAGAGATGAGAGAGAGAGAGAGAGAGAGAGAGAGAGAGAGAGAGAGAGAGAGAGAGAGAGAGAGAGAGAGAGAGAGAGAGAGCGCACCAGGGCCACCACCTTGTGGGTCTGGTTTATGTGGGTCCTGGGGAATTGAAGGTAAGTGCCTTAACTGCTGAGCCATCTCTCCAGCCCACACCCAGCTTTTTATGTGGGTGCTGGAGATAAAACTCAGGTCTCCTTAAGGCTTACACAGCAAGTGCTCTTACCCACTGAGGCATTTCCTTATCCCAGAGAATGATGTTTTAAATATTTTTATTTATTTATTTGCAAGCAGAGAGGGAGGGGAGAAGGAGAGAGAGAGAGAGAGAGAGAGAGAGAGAGAGAGAGAGAGAAAGAAAATGAGAATGAGCATGGACATGCCAGAGCCTCTTGCCACTGCAAAGGAACTCCAGATGCATTTGCCACTTTGTGCATCTGGCCTTATGTGGGTCCTGGGGAATTGAATCCAGCTTATTAGGCTTTGCAGGCAAGTGCCTTAACTGCTGAGACATCTCTCCAGCCCTGAGAACGATTTTTTAAATATAAAATAGAAATTGTATGGGGCTAAGGATATAGGTGAGTTAGCAGAGTGCTTGTCTAGCAGGTACAAAGACTTAAGATTTGATCCCCAGCACCACCTTAACAAGCCATGGTGGTGCATGCCAGCCCTTGGGAGGTGGAGGCAGGAGGCTTAGAATTTTCAGGTCATCCTTGGTTACAAAGTGAGTTTGAGGCCAGCCTGGGCTCCATTAAGACCATCTTTATTTAAAACAGTCGTGTATGTGTAGGACATAATGTTCTGATTATGTATATATAATGAAAAGCTGAGTACAGACAAGCAGATGGTCATACCCATTTCCTCATGTTTTCCCTTCTCTTTGGAGGCGAGAGCAGGTGGAATCTACTCCTAGCTGGTGGGTGGCAGACACCACAGTATTAACTATACCCATCTTGTCACACACTGCATCTCCACATGCAGTTCTGGACCTCGGACCGTCATCTTTCCACCTCCTCACCTCTGTGCTCTGTAACCACCATTCTACTTCTGTCTCCAGGATTTCAGCTGTTTTAGAGTCCATAGAGGTCATACAGTATTTTTTTCTTTTATGTGTACTTTATTTTTAGAGAGACTCTAAATGAGATGTCTTTTTGTTATTGTTGTTTTGAGACAGAGACTCATGAAGCCCTTTCTGTCCTGAACTCACTTAGGTAGACCAGGCTGTCTGGAACTCATGGTGATCCTGAGTGCTGGGGTTATAGGTGTGAGCCACCACACCCAGCCTAAAAGATGTTTTAGAAGATCAAGTTACACTCTAGGATGTTTGGAAGCAGAAACTTAAACATTCAGAGGTGTAAGAAAGGAACATAATGGAGACTCTTTCCTTAAAATTCATTAAAAAAATTCAGGGGGCTGAGGAGATGGCTCTTCAGTTAGAGGCAATTACTTGCAAAGTCTCCCAGCCCAGGTTCAATTCCCAAGCCACCCATGTAAGCCATATGCAAAAAGTGACATAATTGTCTGATGTTCCTTTGTAGGGTAAGAGGCTCTGGAGTACCTCCCTCCCTACATGCATGCACACAAACAAATAGAAATAAATCTAGCCAAGTGTGGTGGCCTTTTTTTATAATCCCAGCTCTCTGGAGACTGAGGTAGGAGGGTTCACCAAGGGCTGGAGCCCAGCTTGGACTACAGTGAGATCCTGTCTCAGAACCTCAAAATGCTCCAAAATCTCTTTACTCAGAGATATTCTTTTCTCTCAGTACTGGGGGGATTGAATCTAAGACCTTGTGTATGGTAGTCCAAACTGAAACCTTTGTGTCTCTGTCTTCTGAGTTGCTGGGTGTCGTAGTCAGTCACATGCCGCTGGGATGAATCTTCAAACCAGGCACAATTTATGGGAGGAAAGGATTTATTTCTTGCTATAGATACAGGGGAAGTTCCAGAATGCAAAAGAGGCTGCTCCCCTTTCACAGGTCCAAGCAGAGAGAGAAACCCGTCACCAACACCATACACACAGAACAGCAAACAGGCAGGAGGGCCAAAGAGAATTTCTTGTCCTTTATATAGGCTTAGAGTGGGGTCTTGAAACTCCATCCCAGACTTAATGGCTTCCCGAGTCTCTGGAATTTCCTTCCTGCATGGCCCACACAGGAAAGGATGTTTACTTCCAGATTCTTTGAGCTTCTTTACATCCTGTCCCTTGCTGAGAGGCTGCCTTCCTGTAAACATCCTCAGAGACCCACCCAAGATAATTAAAAAGATCAAGTTGACCACAAAACCTAACCATCACACTGGGTTTGTGCCACCATGCCCGACATTTCCTTCTGTATGTTAAAATATCACCCGCAGGCTGATTTTGTTGTGTTATGATATATGGAAAATGCCATCATTTTCACATGTATGATGAGGCCAGAACCGCAAAGCAAGGGCCGTCTGGGTAAAAGATGCATTCACATGGCCAGGCGGTGGCTTTCTAACTGCAGGGCCCGTCACTTGCTTGAAAGTGACAGCTGACTTCAGTCCAGTTTCCATGATCCTTCTGTGTTGCCACATTATTTAAAAAGAGCCCAATTATTTAGCTATATAAGTTAAATCTCTTTGGTTTTTAAAATATGGTCAAAATAAGATGCACATCTACTTAAAAACTTCACATGCCCCCATATCAACGGGTGCAGTCAGCTTCTCCTTGCTGCACAGAAAGAACCCGAGCTTGTGGGAGGAATGGGTTTATTTTGGCTTGCAGACATGAGGGGAAGCACCATGATGGCAGGGAAAAATGATGGCATGAGCAGAGACAGGACATCATCTCCTGACCAACATCAGATGGACAACAGCAACAGGAGAGTGTGCCAAACACTGGCAAGGGGAAGCTATAATACCAATTAGCCTACCTCCAACAACACATCTCCAACAAGGTTCCAATTCCAAAATCACCATCAGCTGGGAATCAAGCATTCAGAACACACAAGTTTATGGGGGACACCTGAATCAAACTACCACATCTTGCCCCTGACCCTTATAAATTGATAACCATACATGATGTAAGATGCAATGCACTCAGCCCGACTCCAAAAATCCACAGTTTTTATTAATCTCAATGATGTTCAAACATACCCATGGTCCAAGGTCCCAAACCCATAATGGCCAGAATAAACATTCACACTGAAAAAGATGGCATTGGGCATTGAACCAAAATAAGGTTCTTTTTTTTTTTTTTTTTTTTTTCCGAGGTAGCATCTCACTCTAGCCCAGGCTGACCTGGAATTCACTATGTAGTCTCAGGGTGGCCTCAAACTCACGTCAGTCTTCCTACCTATGCCTCCCGAGTGCTAGGATTAAAGGTGTGTGCCACCATGCTCAGCATCCAAACAAGTTTTAAAACAAGGTAAGCATCAAATTCTATAATGCTACATCTGATAATTCTAACCAGTGTCAAGTCTCTGGAGTTCAAATTCCATCCCTCCAGCCAGACTACTCACAGTCCCAGAAACTCCATCCAGTGGCACAGCTCTCCTTGGCAGCCATTCCATATCCCGGCATCTCCACTGGGTCTTTACTCAACCCATGGTTCATCCTTATGGCACCATCAGGCCTCTGTGCAGGTAATCCAACAAGCCTGCTTCACACTGCCCATGGCCATTTCCAGAAACCAAAACCATGCTGCAATTTCAATGACCCCCTCTTCCTGAATTCTGTATACTCATAGTACAAGGTGGCTTACCAATTTGTTAATCCAGGGGGTAATAAAGCCAATTTTGAAGAACAGGAAACCTTCAGCATTCAGGCACCTTACTTCAAAGAGTCCACATTCTTCCTGCTGTCCTAGTGAAGATCACCTGGCCCAATCCCAATGGTTGCAGCAGAACAGGCAGCCATTTTGGCCCAAAGATTTTCTTTCTGTGCCATCTCCATCTGCTCACACCAGTCCATTTTTACATAAAGCAACTCTGCACAAGTTCTTAGGACACACACAGGCAGAAGGTAGCAAGCCTTTCAAACAAACTGTTTCTAGACCAGTCCCGACAAAATTCTTTCACCCTTGTAAACCAAACCTTACAGTCAATAGTTTTCACTGCATTCAGGTCTTTCCAACTCTGACCAGAATCCACAAAGCTGTATTTACAATACTGTGAGGCATCTCTTAGGCTGAGGTTTCAAATTCAACCGCATCCCTTCTGCAAATCAGTTCCGAAAGGACAAAGCTACAGATTCAGCATTCTTGCAGCAACAACCCCACTCTTTGGTACCAATTAAACTGTTGCAGTCAGCTTTCTCATTGCTGGCACAAAGAACCAGACAAAAAGCAGCTTTTGGGAGTTTACTTTGGTGTACAGAGTCGAGGGAAAGCTCCATGATGGCAGGGGAAATGATGGCATGAGCAGAGGCCTGCTTCCCACAACACATCTCTAACAAGGTTCTAGTTCCAAGATTGCTATCAGCTAGGGACCAAGCATTCAGAACACCTAAGTTTATGAGGGACACCTGAATCAAACTACCACACCATGTGGTCTTAGTCTGACTCTCAGTGTAGGACACGCTTTTTCTCCATCACGTATTACTTTGTGTCCTGATGTGTACTGCTCACCCTGGAGAGACCACACCCCAGAGCCTGTAGGTGAATAATTCTGTTTCTGTACCATCAGGATCAGCTCTGCTGGACATGGCCAATACTGACCAGGACCCCAGCGGGACTGGAGATGAAACGATTCTTCCCAGAAGCCTTACGGTAGAAGAGTGCACCTGTGATGACTGCGTCAAGAGCAAGGCAGATGCTGATTCTGACCACTTCTTTCCACTCCCAGCCATGGAGGAGGGTGCAACCATTCTTGTCACCACAAAAACCAGCGGCTACTCCAACAGTGTGCCAAATGCTCTGGAAAGTGTCACAGAGCTACATGTGACAGAGAAATCAATTTCTGCTATTTGACCTTTTGAATGGTGTAGAGCTACTTTGAAAGTCTTGTCAGGTGGAAAATATGCCTTCTCGCTTCCAGATGAATGTGTGTGTCAGCTGTCGATATGGCTTTGTGTCTGTGGTAGTTTGAATGGGTGCTTGTTGCTTTTGGTGGTTGCTGACCGGAGATGGTTTCTCTCTGCTGGGATGTATGGAAGCAGCCTTTTCCGCCCGCCATCTGTAGAACTTCCCCTGGATTTTGAAATAAATCATTTCCTCCTCTAAACTGCCTGGTTTGGATGTTCATCCCAGCAACATGAAGCTGTCTATAACAGTGTCCTTGAATTCTGAGACGCTTTGTTAGATATATCCCCCTATTTTATTGTCAGGAGCCTAACTGTGTAAAGTCCCTTATTTCATGATGAAATTCTTGACTCCCAGATTAAAAACAAAACACCTTGCCATCTGCAGACCCCTCACTTACACATTTCTTGTGGGTAGGCACACACAAACATATGTATATTACAGGATTGTACCAGTTACCTTCTCATTGCTGGAATAAAATACCCAACCAGGAGCAACTTATGGAACAAAAGGGTTTATTTTATTTTGTCATACAATTTTGAGGAAAAGTTTTATCATGGCTGGGAAAGTAGACAGCTGAGTGTCACATCTCCACAGCAGCAGTAAAGAAGCTGTTTTAAGAAATGGGCTTGGAGCTGGGCTATACTACCCCAAAGCCTATCCCCAGAAACACACTTCCTTCAGCAAGGCTCCACCTCCCAAAGGCTCCACAACATAGGAGACTTAGGGGGGGTGGAGAACAGTTCATTCAGACCACAGCAAGGACAGACTGGGTTTTCCCTGATTGCTAAAGGAAAGAGAGATTCAGAGTGTAATGCATAGACTTTGTGGAGTTCCTGTGGAGGCCTCAAGCTTCAGTTCAATCATACAAATACTTGTATCATTGTAAACTGTAAAGGTGAACTCGGTCCTGTTTCCAAATGTGGGTGTGTGTGATAATGACTGTATGTAACACTTCATAGGCTTACAGTGAGTGCCAGGCAGGTCCCTGTGCTTTTTTTACGCTCATCCAATTCAATACACACAGACCACTATTATCTCCATCTTACAGATGATGGAAACTGAGCCAGGAAGGGGGATGTCGCTCAATGGTAGAGTGCTTGCCTCTCATGCTCAGTTACCTTCTCATTACTGGGACAAAACAACTGACCAGAAGCAGATAATGGAAAGGAGTTTATTTAGGCTAGTCTTGAGGGAAGTTTCATTGTGGTGAGCATGGCAGAGTGGACAGCCGGGTGTCACATGTTCACAGCAGCAGCAGGAAGTAGCCTGAGTGAGCTGGTATCCAACCCAGTAGCTGGACCTCCAAAAACCCTCCCCAGTCTTCAACATCATCCTCCCACTCACCCAACCCCTGCAGGCAGGAACGATGCATCGTTCCTTCCGGAATTCCTTTCGTGGGCATCGCTCACAAAGGATGCCATATATACCCTAGTCTGGTCTCAAACTTACCATGTAGACTAGAATGACTTTAAACTCGTATTTTTGCTTTTTTTTTTTTTTTGAGGCAGGGTCTCACGCTAGCTCAGGCTGACCTGAAATTCAATATGTAGTCCAGGTTGGCCTCGAACTTCAAGAGTTACAGGCGTAAGCCGCAGTGCTGGGCTTGACCTTGACTTCCGGATGCTCCTGCCCCAGCTTCCGGGATGCTGGGATGACAGACGAGTACCACTACTCTTTTCTCCCATCTCGTCCCCCACGGGGACCGCGGTCTCCCTCCTCGCCGTCTGGCGCCAGGAGCTCCGGGGACGCGCGGGTGTTTTGGTTCCGGCTGGAGGCGGGGCCTGCGGGGCGGGTCCGGCCGTCTGTACTTCCGGGGCGGGGCCTGAGGCATGGGCGGGACCAGGCCTAGCGCCGACTACACTTCCGGGGCGGACCCCGCGGCGGGGGCGGGCCCAGCGGGGCGGGCCCGGCCGGCGCCGGCTGCGCTTCCGGGGCGGGGCCCGGGGCGGGGGCGGGGCCTGCGGCGGGCTGGTGGGAGGGCGGGCGCGCCGTCTCCCGGCCTGCGCGGAGCTCGGCGGCTGCAGACGCGGTGGCGGCCCGGGAGCGGCATCATGAGCGGTGAGTGGCGGCTGTCACCCGGCCGGGTCCCGCCGCTGCAGCTGCACGCTCCGGGTCCCTCGTCCCCGGCCCGATGCCTCCGGGGCTGCGGAGCCCCGGCCACCAGTCAGCAGGTCCTGGTCCTCCGGTCCCCGGCAGGTCTGGCACTTCCCCATCGGTGCCTCTCAGCTCCCTTAGCGGCTCCCGGCCCTCCCTCCCTCTCCCCCGTGCCGTCTACACACCTGCCTGCCGTGCCTCAGCTCAGCCCCGGCTCGGGACACCGGAGCGACCCTCCTCTGCCATTCTCCCGCCCAGTCACTCCCCCGAAGGCTAAGAGCGTCCCCGGACAGCTTGCTGAGCCCGAGCCCCTGTCTGCAAAGCACAGCACCAGCTCCCGGTGCTCAGAGGTCCCAGTTGTCTAAGCTCTTTGTCTTCCGGTCCCTTGCAATCCCTCCCACCCCAGTGTCGCCCCCAGTGCCCGCCTGGGCGTCTCGGCTTTCCTCTCCGCTCCTCGCTTCTTGCATTTGGGTTCTTTCTTACTCCAGCCCTCTCTCCCCATTTCTGAGGTCTCACTCGCGTCCTGCATCCCTTCCCTTCTGGCCCAATGCTGATCGCAGGTTGGGGGCTGTCGTCTTGCCCTAGGCGGCCCCACCAGAGAGGGAGGCTGGAGGTGACAGGGCGGTGGGTGTGACTCTGAAGTTTAGTCCTTTGGCTGAGTCTCTGTCCACATCTTTGCCTCTCCCGAAGAGTCCCATTGGCGCCCTGGTGCTAAGTCATTGCTGGATGTTGCTTGTGGACCTGGGAGTGACTCAGGGAAGCCTGGCCCTTGCCTCTCTTCCCAACCACTCTGGGATCTGGATCCACTTAGGAGGACCCGCCTACCCTCAGCACTGTTTTCTCCCATTGTGCAATTACTTTGTGACAGTCCTCACATCCAGCCCCCTTGGCCCTAACCTGGCACCCAGGCTGGTGGTGAGGTTGCCTGGCAAAGAGGATTCCTCTCAGTTTCTAACTTTTTATGTATGTCTGGGGATCTTTAAAAACTAAATCAGATGCCTTTTGTTTTTGCTATTCTAGAGCAAAATTTTGTGAAACGGGTAGTATTAATGAGCGGGCTGGTAAAAGGGCTTTCTGAGATACAGTCCATCTTTGTGGCCAAAGCAAATGATGGGTCTAATTAAGGTTTCTGATCCTTGAACAGTCTTAATGCCATGGCAAAGATGTTGTGAGCTGGCTTCCACTAGGAGGTGTGATGTCCTAGATTCACATCCTGACTCTACCATGTCAAGCTGTGTAATTTTTTTCCTTTTTTCATTGAGAACTCTAATATATAAATATATAGTAATTTAATCATGTTCATGTCCCTTCATCTTTTTTTTGTGGTCCCTTCTCCTCCACCCCCTAAGGTTGTATATGTAATTTAGAGGAAGTTACTTAGCTTTTCTGCAAAGTCCCAGCAAAGTGAGCTAGTACCTGCCTGGTAATGCTGTAATAACATTGCTCAGGTAAACCGACTAGTGTTGATCCTTGTACAGATCTCATTGTCTAGGAATTTAGAGCTGTCACTGAAGACCTAGGTTCAGTGGGGAGGGGGGTTGTGTCTTGGCCTATTCTGGGACAAAGGTTGAAACATGACATTCTGAAAATCCTTTTATTCTTTGCATGCGTATGTAGTATGTGCATATGCATGTTCATGCGTGTGCGTGTGTGTATGTGTAGGTCAGAGGTTGACATTGGGTGTCTTCCTCAGTCACTCTTCACTTTACTCTTTGAGACAAGGTTTCTCACTGAAACTGGAACTCACTGATTGAGCTAGACATACATACACCAAGGATCCTCCAGTCTTTACCTATCTGGTGCTGAGATTGTAGACATGCACCAGCACGGCCTGCATTTTACATGGGTTCTGGGAATCTGGACTCAGCACTACACCCACTGAACCATCTCCCCAGACCATCCGAAAATCTTTGTGGTGCTGAGATGAATGCAGAGCCTCATACATGCTAACCTCATTCCTGCCCACAGAGATATGTCCCAACCTTTCCCATTTAAGTAACCAGAGTTTGCCACAAACTCAAACTTCTGGACTAGAAATTCTTTCTTCTGGGACTGGAATGAGTGCTCAGTGGTTAAAGGCACATGCTCACAAGGCCTGCTGGCCCTGGTTTCAATTCCCAAGCCACCCACTTAAGCCAGATGCAAAAAGTAGTTCGTCTGGGGTTCATTTGAAGTTGCAAGAGGCCTTGACATGCCTGCCCCCCCACAAATAAATTTAAAAATTAAAAAAGAAGTTCTCTCTTTTGCCTTTCTAGGAGGAATTAAAACTGAGATGCTGAAGAAGTTGATCAGTTTACCGTTTTTTCCTCCAGTTTATCTTTCAAGACAATTAGTATCAAAACTCAGGAAGTTTAAATCTTTAAAACTTTGAAAGTTACTATTTCTAAAGTCAAACAAATCACATGGAAAAGGAGATCACATGGCTTTTTAGGAAAGAGCATTAAGGAGGAACGCCTTCTTTTGGAAAAAGCATCATGAGGTAGAAGTGGAAAGTCCAGGGGATTTTTTTCATTGCTCAGGATCAAACCCAGGCCCTTATCACTGCTAAACACGTGCTCAAGGTCCAGCCTCAGGTTGCTTCTACTGGTTTCTTGAAAATGCAGGTGAAAGTGTCTCCACCCTGGGATTGGTATGGCATGTGATGAAATAAATGATAGGGGAAATTTCCTTGCTTCCGTTCTGATCTCTTCTTTGTGTGCATGTGTGTGCATGCATGCCTGAGTGTGGTACAGTATAAGGTGTGTGTGTGCAGATTTGCATGCCCCATGTGTACATGTGGGGATGCCAGAGGAGGACATGGATGGGTCCTCTAATCTTGGGCTTTATTTCCCCAATACAGCTCTCACTGAACCTGGAGCTTGCTGTTTTTCTGGTAGGCTGGCTGACCAGTGAGCCCCAGATATTCTGTCTCCACCCCCCTCAGTGCTGGGGTTACAGGTGTGTGAGGCCATCTCTGCTTTTTATGGTGGATGCTGGGGATCAAATTCATGTCCTTATTCTTGCACTGCAAGTGCTCTTACCCGCTGAGCCATTTCCCAACCCTGTTCTCTTCTGAAGTGGAAAATTTCAAACATCAGGAATGTGAAGAGAATTGTATAAATAAACCCCAGGTACTGTCACATGCTTTGATTGTTATGTCATGTGTAGTTCCTATACATCACTACCTCCTCCCCATTCCTCTCACAGGTATATTGAAGCAAATCCCAAGCACAATCCTTTCATCTGTAAATACTTCAATCTCTCATGTATAGTATTAAAATTTATTTCATATTTTTAAAGAAATAACTCATTGCCATTATCATACTTATAAGAAAGTAAGAATTCCTTAGTACATCAACTTACCATCAATGTTCAAATATCCATGTCTGCCTTATAATTCCCCCCATCGCCCTGCCCCCTGCCTTATAATTAAAAGACATATTTATTTATTTGAGAGACACAGAGAAAGTTAGTATGGGCACATCAGGGCCTCCTGTCACTGCAAATGAGCTCCAGATGTGTGTGCCATTTTAAACATCTGGCTTTATGTGCATACTAGGGAACCAAACCTGGGCCGTAAGGCCCTGCAAGCAAGTGCTTTTAACCACTGAGCCATCTCCCTAGTCCTGCCTTGTAATTTTATAGTGTATTTTCACAATTCAGACCCAAGTTTACATAGTGCAAGGTGGTTTGTCTTTTCTTTATATCTGTTTAAAGGAGATATTTAAAAGTATTTATTTTAGTGTAATCACAGATTTGGGCAAATCTTACCATAGTCAATTGTAGAAAAATTTCATTACCTGACAAAGGAAGTTTGGGCTCATTATTACTCATTCCTCAGCCCCCAGACAACTAATCTACTCTCTTTTCTATTTTTGTTTTTTTAAGATAGGGTCTCTCATGTATCCTAGGCTAGTTCTGAACTTGTTGTATAGCCTAGGATAGCCTTGAACCTTGGATCCTCCTGCCTCTACTTCCCAAGTGCTGCGATGAAAGATGTTTGCCACTTTGAGTGTTTTCTATAGATGAAATCATGCGACATGTAACCTTGGTTTTGTTATTTTTCACTAAGGTTTAACCACACTGTGGCCAAATCTATAGTTCTTTCCTTTGATGTTTGTATGGCTGCCTCAATCTTGTGATCAGCTGATGGCTTTTGAACTGTTTCCACTTGTTGCCTGATTCACACATTGTTGCTGTGAAAGTTCACGTAGCTTTTTTGAAAATAATTTTATTTACTTGTGTGTGTGTGTGTGTGTGTGTGTGTGTGTGTGTGTGTGTGTGTGTGTGTAAGTATGGGGAGGATGCCAGGGTCTCTTGCATGTACCATTTTGACTCTGGCTTTAAGTGGGTGCTGAGGAATTGAACCTGTGCCTACAGGCTTCTCAAGCAAGCACTTTTAACTGCTGAGCCATCCCCCAGTTTGTATGCGGGCACTTGCTTTCATTTCTCTCTCGCACTGGTAGGTGGTTGGGAACTCTCTTAACTAGTGGACTGATCTCCAATGTGCCTGTTGGTTGTATTCCCCATCCCTGCCTGCAGGCTTCAGGCTTCTGGTTCCTTCAATGACAGTCATTCTAGTGGGTGTGAAGTAGCTTCTCTGTGGTTTTCATTTGCATTTTCCTAAGGGCTGGTGAGAGTAACTAAGCGTAGTTTTTGTGTACCCTGGCTAGCTGTCTATTTGGAGAAATGTCTGTACAGATCTTTTGTCTGTGTTCTATTGGGCTGCTAGTTTTTTTCATTGTTGACCTACTGGGATCCTCTAAATTTCTGGATACACATCCCTTACCATTATATTTTAAAATCTATAGGCTCTGTTTTCCTTCTCCCTTGCAATTTTTGTTGAAGGAAACAGCCATTTGTGCCATGGATTCTTGCAGGATTTTGCTGATCGTTGCCTTTGGCAGGGCTTAGCATGGTTTTCAGGTTCTTGGATACACTATAAATTGGCACGTAAGAATTGTGTGTAGACTTTTATTTTTTCCATGTGTACATGTGCCTGTAAGCATGTATGTTTGTATGTATGTATGTATGTGCATGTGTATGCCTGGAGGCCAGGGGACAGCCTTGGGTATCACCCCTCAGTATGCCACCCACCTCCTTTGAGACAGGGCTGCTCCCTAGCCTGGAGCTTACCAATTAGACTAGACTGGCAGGCCAGTGAACACTAAGGGTTCCCCTGTCTCAGCCTTTGCACTGTTGGAATTATAAGCATGCCCCACTATCCCTAGGCATTTATGTGGGTTCTGGGGATTGAACTCAGGTCCTCATGTTTGCAAGGCAAGCACCTTACTGACTGAGCTATCTCTCTCTATCAGCTGTATTCTTAAGTTAAAAGTGTTTGAGGACTGGCTGGAGAGATGGCTTAGCAATTGAAAGTGTTTGCTTGCAAAACCCGATGGCCTGGGTTTGATTCCCCAGTACCTATGTAAAGCCAGATACACAATGTGGCACATGTGTCTGGAGTTCATTTGCAGTGTCTGGAGGCCCTGCCATGCCCATTCATTTTCTCTATCTCTCTGCTTGTGAATATAAATAAACAATTTTTAAAAAAGTGTTCGAGTAGAGTCAGCAGTCAAGATGGTTCAAGGCCAAGCACATTAAGTTCAGGAAGTGGAATGGTCCTGGGTAAAGCAAACACCAGATAAGGCACACCATGAGGTCAGAACAAGGAAGATGACCATTATGAGGGGGTGGACAGGCACAGTGTGGAATTGTCACATGATAGACAGCCTCCTAGATGTTGAGAGGAATAGTATAGACTTATGCACATCCCTGGAGGTATATGGCAACATTGATATCCACTAAAAAAGCCAGGTGCTTGAATCCCAGCACCCTGGAGGCTGAGGCAGGAGGATTGCTGTGAGTTTGAGCCAGTCTCGGCCACAGAGAGTTCCAGGTCAGCCTGGGCTAGAGTGAGATGACCCTTCCTTGAATAAAACAGGGTGCAGAATGGTATGTAAAAATATGCCTTGATGGAATGAAATCCTAGAAGACAGCATGGTACCTGGCAGACCTGTGGGAGTGGGTAGGAATCCTTGGTGGCCGGCCTCTTCATGCTAAGGAACTCTGATTTCTAGATGATGTGTTTGCTCCCACTGGGAAAGCAGAACCCAGAGGCGCTGGGTGTCATTACGGTTCTCAAACATTGTCCTATGTCAGGCTGTACTGTGAGGTCCTGTATGGGTAAGAACTCTCTCAGCAATCCTGTTGTTAGCAAGATGCCAAGTTCCCTGTTTAAAGTGTGGGGAAAGCCAGGCTCAGAGGTCAAATAATCCGGAAACAGACAAGTACAAAAGGCACGAGATGTCAGAGCGTGGAGCTTAGTGGGTAATTACAGCTGCCCCTTGCTGTGCCTGTTGTTTCTGTACATTTTGGCAGCTTTTTCTTACTGTTCTGAAATGTTGAAGGACAGTTTTCTCTTTGGTATTAACTGGGCCTTCATCATTGACTTGTTCTTGGATTTAAAGAACCAGCTGAAACAGAATGGAAAAGGAATATTGTGGTTTTCATTCAAATCAGAGAAGTGCTTTTCCCCTCTCATGAAGCCAGGAGTGTATTCTGGTGGAATGTAGGCATTCCACGGTCAGCAAGCATTTTAACACCTCCTGTGCTAGCCAATAGTTGTGGGCTTAGTTCTATTGTATGGTTTGACTGAATGTCTAACAGGAAGTTGAATTCTTAACATCCTTAAAACTTGGGGCTGGAGAGATGGCTCGGTGGTAAGGCACTTGCCTGCAAAGCCTAACGACCTGGGTTCGATTCCTCAGTACCCATGTAAAGCTGGAGTTTGTTTGCAGTGGCAGGAGGCTTTGGTGTGCCCATTCTCTCTCTCCCTCTCTCTTTCTTTACATGCAAATAAATAGATAAAATATTAAAAATAAACCTTGGGACTATAAATCCAAGACTGTATGGAAGCCTGTAAATTATGACAATGTGAACATAATTCCAGATAAGCACCCACCATCCAGCCCCTGCCTTGTCTTACACATAGGTCACACACTCCCAGTGGGGGCTATATCTCTGGGTGAAAGTTATTCTCAGGGGAGATGAAGGTTTGCTCATATGAATAAAGCATAGATATGCATGTAGCACATTAACAAATGCACATTCATTCTGTGGTATTAAAATCTCATGGAGGGGTGATGAGGTGGAAAATGTCTAAAAACGATCCTAATAGTGAAGATAATTTAAAAAAATAGAGAAACTCTTATACAGGCTGAAGTAATTTTATCATTGTCACAGAGATTTGCATTTTGCTTTCACGCATCACATTTCTAGATGAAGTGACCACATTGTTCCCTGGACTGCATATCAATCTCATTGATGGATGGCACAACCTATCATTTATCCGTCATTTTGCATGTGGCACAAGTTTTGAACTATTGACTCTCATTGAGACCCTCCCTCCTTTCCTCCCCGTTATAAGTACTGGTGGAGAGTCTTCCTTTGGTCACGTCTGGCAGAGCAGGGTGACAGCGAGACCAGCAGAAATTCAGCAAGTACTCACTCCTTGGTCTTTTCTCTTTCTCTTAGTGAAGACTGGATAGTGTTGGTGCTGTTGAAGCACATTGACTAAACTTAATCCCAACAGCCTTTCCTGGAGAAGAGACAAGGTCTTATGTAGCACAGGGTGGCTTTGAACTGGCTTTGTCCTGGCTCTGCCTCCTCAGTGCTAGGGTCACAGGCACGCCCACCACACCCAGCTTACTTTCATACTCATATAACCAAGAGGGAGGATGGACTTTTTTTCCCCCAAAATATTTGCACATTACCATTTTAGTGTTTTCCCCCCCCCCTACATCAAGGATTAGCAATTGGGGCCAGCCACCTGTTTTGTAAATAAAGTTTTATTGGCACACAGCCACACCCATTCATTGTAACTGACAGGCAGTGTGGCTGGCAAAGCCCAAAAATACCTAGTGTTTTGTTCTTTACAAAAGTATCCCCGCCCCTGCTTTGGAGAATGTTAATACCCCTCCCTTTGCTTTGCTCCTTTGTGAAACTTCTGTTGTCTTGACCTTAGACTCAGAAGCCCATCTGTCTCAGGACAGAGCCTGGTTCTTTCCCTGCCTGGTTTTCCTTGACACTTAGATGAGAGAGCTGTTTTCCTGCTGGGGTAGAGTATCCCAGGGTTAGCCTGGTCTCGTGTAGATTGGAAGGCGTGAGCTTTGGGATAAAATGGAGGCGTTGCCAGCCCTGGGATGTTCTCTGAGCAAACGATGCATATCTCCAAGTCTTATTTCCAGTATTTTTCTCAGTGGGGCTGATAGCCTCCACCTTTGAACTTTTTTTTTTTTTTCAAGGCAGGGTCTCATTCTAGCCCAGGCTGACCTGGAATTCACTTTGTAGTCCCAGGGTGGCCTCAAACTCAAATCCATCCTCCTACCTCTGCCTCCCTAATGCTGGGAAAGGTGTGTGTCACTATGTTGACTCCCTTTTTTAAAAATTATTTATTTGTAAGCAGAGAAAAGAGAGAGAGAGAGAGAGAGAGAGAGAGAGAGAGAGAGAGAGAGAGAGAGAGAAATCGATGCAGCAGGGTCTCTACTGCAAATGAACTCCAGATGCATGCCCATTTTGTGTATCTGGCTTTATGTGGGTACTGGGGAATTGAACCCTGGTTGTTAGGCTTTGTAGGCAAGCACCCTAAGCACTGACCCCTCCCCTTTCCTCTGTATTGCCCATGTTGGCCTCCATCTCTCAGTCCCTCTGTCTCAGTCTACCAAGTGCTAGGATGACCCACCACACCTGGCTTTAGATCAGAACATTTCAGCTGTGGTACCAATGACATTTGACACCAGGTAGTTTTGGTCGTGGGGACTGTTCTGGGCACTTCAGGGTCTTTAGCAGCATCCCTGGCCTTGACCTACTGGACACTGGTGACATCATTCATGTAGCATGCTTGCACACATGCATGCCATGCACGTGTAGAGGTCACCGGTCACCTTATTTGAGGTAGCGTCTTTCTCTCTTTCTCTCTCTCTCTCTCTCTCTCTCTCTCTCTCTCTCTCTCTCATTCTTGTTGTTTGTTGTTCATTGCTGCCTTTGCCAGGCTAGGTGGTCCATGAGCTCTTCTGGCAAATTCTCCTATCTCAGCCTGCCATGGCTTCCGGCTTTTATATAGGATATGGGCATCTGGACTAAGGTATTCAGGCTCATGTTGAAAGTGCTTCATCCACTGAGCCTTTTTGTTTGTTTCTTGACACAGGGTTTGCTATGTTGATCTGGCTTGTTTGAGACTTATGTAGCTCAGGCTGACCTTAAACTTGTGGCGGTCCTTCTGCCTCAGCTTCCTGAGTGCTGGGATTACAGGTGTGTACCACTATGCTTGATCCTTCCAGAAAGTCTCTAGACCTTGTCTGTCTCCCAAGAGGTGAAATCACGGTGGTTGAGATCACCTCCATCCACTTCTGGGTAAAGTCCCTCAGCACGTCCTTGAACTCCTCACTTGTGTGCCTGTGGTTTCCTGTGAGGACCCTGACCTTCCCCAATGTCAGGGACTTCTGTCTGCATCAGGCAGACACTGCCTTCCGAATAACCTAGAGACGGGTAGAAGTGGAGCTTGTCTACTGTGAGAGTCAGTGTGGGGCTGGGTTCCCCCAGAGCTATCACCCTCCTTTGGAGTAATCCTCCTATTGTTTTTTTTTTTTTTTCCGAGATAGGGTCTCACTCTAGCCCAGGCTGACCTGGAATTCACTATGTAGTCTCAGGGTGGCCTTGAACTCACGGCAATCCTCCTACCTCTGCCTCCCGAGTGCTGGGATTAAAAGCGTGCGCCACGACGCCCGGCCCCCTCCTATTGTCTTTGACTTGGAATATTTTCTTGGCAAGTTCCTATATTTTCTTTATTGAGGTGACACTCATAAGTGTCAGAGTTAATTAGTCATTCTTTTAAATTGAGCAGTTCAGTGTCATTTAGTAGAGTCACAGTGTTGTGTGATCATCACATCTATCAAATTCTAAAATATTTTCATCTCTGGAAGGAGTCCAAATCCATTAAGCTGGTGCTCCCCACTAAGGTCTCGGCTCCCAGGCCTGTCCCTGCATTCACCTGTCTGACGGTGTGCTGTGGTGGCAGGACACTTGAATCTGTCTAGGAGAGCAGTGCTGACCTCCAGCGCAGCCTTGGGCAGTGATCTGGCACACCATTGCTCCCCCCAAAGAGCATGGGCTTCACTTTTTTGCCTCTCATTATCATATCAGGATGACTTTGCACCCTTCCCCCAGGAAGAGGCAATGAAAACCACTGCTTAATCACATGCTTGGCCTTGATGAAGGGACCCAGCCTCTTCTGGAATGGGAGCCATGCTTTCTTTTCTTTTCAAGGTAGAGTCTCACTCTAGCCCAGGTTGATCTGGAATTCATTATGGAGTCTCAGGGTGGCCTTGAACTCATTGTGATCCTCCCACCTCTGCCTGAATTAGAGATGTGGGCCTACACACCTGGCCTTAACTGGGTTTTCAAAGTCATTGCTAAGATTCTAGAGGATCTGGTTGGTCTTGTTCATTTTCCCTTCCCTTGTTCTCCTTTTCCTCTGTAGGGCTGTGAGTGCAGTGGTGTGGGTTAGATTGCTTTGCCTGCACTTTGGAGAGAAGTAGCTAGTCGAAGGGACTTCTAGGCACCAGAGATCTTGCCTCTCAGCTACTGGTTTTCTTTTTATTTATTTATTTTTTTTAATTTTTTATTTTTTTAATTTATTGTCCATAATGAGTTACAACATTTAGTGTGCAAACAATGAGTTGTTATCGCCAATTCCCCGCTGCCCTCCCCTCCCCCCTCCACTGGATAACCTCCTCCATGGGTCGTCTGGATCAGTCCTTGTGACAGGGGACCATGGATAGCCTAGTATTCAGCCAGGTTCTCCTGGCCATGCCTCTGGATAATCTCCCCCACCACGGCTCTTACAATCTTTCCGCCCCCTCTTCCGCATAGTTCCCTGAGTTGTGGTGGATGAGTA
>PVHP010021248.1:0-17276 GCA_004024765.1 Zapus hudsonius
CTCCCTGCTTGCAAATAAATAATTATTTTTAAAAAGAATAATGTTACAATTCTAGATGCATCTCAGAACTACTTTAGAAGCATGGTACCTTGAATTATATCATGGATACAAACAACATAAACTCAAAAGATAATCAAAGAAAAGGAAAAAAAGAGAAAATATGGCCAAGAATCAGATATTTTCAGGATGAATCAAAGAAAGCAATGAACTACTCTTGCCACAGAGAACAATTGTTTATATTGACATCACTACTATCCAATAGTGACTAGTGACGTCATTGCAAATTTAAGTGATAATCTCACCCAGCTATGGTTTTTCAGCCTTTCATAAACATATACTTTGCAGATCCACTGAAGGATGCTTCTTTTCAACAAAATGTTCCATTCACTGTGTCCTGTGTACCTCACAGACACACCAAACTACAAGCAAGAAACTTGGGCCTGTTGCCAGTTAAGACAACTCTGGAGGTGTAAGTTACACATTCTGACAGTTGTCACTTATGTACATCTGCATCTTACTCTAGAGCTTAGTCAAGCATCTCAGAAAAACCTGATTCACAATCTCAGTATGACAGCTGCTGCTTTATGCTTTATCCTCCCTTCCGAAATTAAAGCCCAAAATGCAAGATTGATAAGTGTTTCCAAAACTGTTGATCCAAGCTCTACTGTTCAAGTAAGAGTCCTATGGTCAAATAAGTTTGAGAAATGATACAACATTTTAAATGTTTATTAGCATTATTAGAAATTCTGAGAAGTCCTCTAAGCCTACAAAAGTCAAAACTATAGCCAACAGCTGATGGACCAATGTTGGGAGAGATCCCAGAACAGAAGAACTTCTTTGAGATGAGTGGAAGATCAGTCACAACAAGTGGTCTCTCTCAATTAAAACTCCCAAGTTGATTTCACAATTATTTCGTGACTGAACCAGGTAGTAAAGTGGCAATGGAGAAAAAACTGGTGCCAAGATCACCAAGCATAAGAAACAATGGAGGATAAATTGGTGATGGTAAAGAAATTTGATAAATGCTTTGATGTACAAAATCAGAGGTTATTCAGGAAATAGTCAACAATGGCAGAGTTCATGCATCAATCTCCTTTGTCACACAATGACATTTCATTAAAAACAATGCAGAAAATATGAGGGAATGTCATCATGGATTCAATGGCTTTATCTAAGAACCTATGATACTGAGCATATTGTTGGGTTAATATATATAATTCTAAGCCAATAAAAATGTTTTTAAAAATGCAGGGCAATTTTTTGAAAAAGAAAAACAAGACTATGAATTCTCAACCTTTGCTCTCAGTTGAAATTCACCTTTTCTTCTCCCCGATAACTCCTCTCAAGTGAATCTCAAGGACCCTAAAATATCCAACCTTGCATATCCCAATTGTTCTCTCTATCCTCCTTCATATTTATAGCTATCTTTTAGAATTTTCTAAGCCATCACTAGAAAGAAAGGAAAAGAAGTGGATGTTTAACAAGTAAATTCAACATTAACTATAAATTAATCATCTATTTGGAACAAAGCTGTTTTCCTTGAAGAACAAATCTAATCAACATGCTGAGTGGTAAATCAGTCTTTCCACTAAGTTGACACGACCACATAAAAATTAGCAAACCTCAGCTGAGTGTGGTGGCGCACACCTTTAATCCCAGCACTCCTGAGGCCAAGGTAGGAGGATCAACTGTGAGTTTCAGGCCAGCCTGAGACTACATAGGTCAGCCTGGGCTAGAGAAAAAAAAAAAAAAGTAAATTTCACCTGGTGCCTCATGTAATGATGCATGTAGGGTGTAGCAATTTTAATAACTTTGAGGCAAAATGGACACAGAAGATTCTTGGTGTTTTCGTGGGAGGTTCTAAAGTGCGCTTCTACATCAGAAAAAGAGGATGATCTGTAATTGCACACCTAGAAACAGAAAGTAATGTTAGCTTGAAAGTTTCTAACAGTCACAATGACAATCTGTTTAGAAGAACATTAGATACTAATCCAGCTGATATTGAAAAAATCATGAATTGCACTAAGAACTAAAAGACAGAAAACATATCTGTCAAAGAATGCTTCCCAAAATATATACTCAGGTTCCCTTCTTTTTATGAGATCACTTACCTGTCACTCCAATCTTGTCTATAATTCTCAAGCCTGGGAACCTCCTGTCCTGTAACATATTTTGACTGCTACATAAAACAGTCTTTTCCTACAGATTCTAAGTAGCCTCCAGACTGAGAGAGAAAAGTGATCTTTCTCTGGCTTTTCTATGTCTTCACATTCTTACAAACAACCCACCCACCCACTTGCCCCAAAGAACCAAGTTCTCCGTAACTGTGCTAAGGGAACCGTTGGGCTTGTTTCTGCAGCATGGCTCTTCTCTGAATAGTGCAAGATGAGCAAACAGCCTGGGAGGCAAGCTGTTTTCCCCTCCTATACAATGAGTTATGCCAAAGGACTTTCCATTTATCCAAGAAGTTTAAATAAAACTTATCTATTTTATGACACATGAAAATTGTATGAAACTAAAATTCAATGTCCGTAAGTAAAGTTTCATTAGGAAAGGGACACATTTACTTACTTATCACTTACTGTTGATAGTCATGCTTTTTTGGCACAATGACAGAACTGATGTTGCAAAAGCAAAGATAAACTCTCAAAAACTAAACTGGAGTTGGGGTGATGGCTAAGTGGTTAAAGAACTTGCTTGCAAAGCCTGCTGGCCAAGGTTCATTTCCTTAGTACCTACATGAAGCCAGATGCACAAAATGACGCATGTAGCTGAAGTTCGTTTGCTATGGCAAAAGGCCCTAGGGCACCCATGCTCATTCACATTCTCTCAAATAAAAATATTTAAAAACTCTTCTTAAAAACTAAAATGTGGGACTGGAGAGATGGCTCAGCATTTAAAGGCGGTTGCTTAGAAAACCCAGGTTTGATTCCCCAGTACCCATATAAAGCCAGATGCACAGAGTAGCACATGCAAATGAAATTCATGGGCCCTGGCACACCCATACTTACTCACTCCCTCTCTCTCTCCCTTTGTCTCATTAACTACAATATTTACCATTAAGTCCTTGATTGAAAAAATTTGTGAACAAGGGATTACCAGGCTTAAATCTTGAAATCAACACAACAAACCAGAACTATAAACAAGCACTTAGAATGATAAAATGTGTACCTGGCAGATATATGGCATTTCACCAGGTTTGTGATTATCCTTCATATGTTGTAAAAGAACATGTTCCGTTTCAAATGATAATTCACAGATTTTACAAATGGCTAAAAATACAGGAAGAAAGGTATTATAACATTTGAAGTTACATTACATATCTGTATAACAAAAGAACAGCAATAGTTCAGTGTGATCAGTTACACAGTTTGCTAACTTAGGTGCCAAACATTTTTAAACACTTGACTTATACTCTCTGAAATTCCTATAACAGCATGAGAAGGAAGGCATTTCTACCATCCCATTATTTAAACAGTAAGTAATCTGACTGAACTCACAAGGCTGTAACAAGACGCAAAGTTTTTGAATTAAAGCTGCTGAGCTCCAAATTCTGCGACTTTAACTATAGTTGTAGTTATTTTCTTGTTAAAATATAAACGAAGGATATTAATTTCATATTTAGAACCTATAGTATGAGGCTTCTAATTTAGTCCCCCCCACATACATGGTAGAGGGTTATTACCATGAGTTATTTACAAGAAGGACATAAGTCTAGTGACTAATCTTATCTAAAAATTTATACAGCCTGGCTGGAGAGATGGCTAGGTGGTTAAGGCACTTGCCTTCAAACCTAACAACCCACGTTTGGTCACCCTTTACCCAAATAAAGACAGATATATAAAGTAATGCATGTATCTGGAGTTAGTTTGCAGTGGCTAGAGGCCCTGGTGCACCCATCCTATATCTGTTTCTTGTCTTTCTCTGCTTGCACATAAATAAATAAATATTTTTAAAATTTACAAAATCTAAAAACTCAAGTTATTTAATTTTGCCCCCAAATTTCAACATCTGGTTCTTTCTCATTTACTTATGACAGACTTATGTGCTTCCCAGTTACTAGTGTCAAAAAAGACTCCACTTGGACCTTCAGTGAAAGGGTAACTCACTGGAAAACTCATGGGGAGTGTGCGTGCTCTCGATGTGGCACTGCAGCTGGAAGGGGGTGGGGAACTGCCGGTAGCAGTGCTGGCAGGTGGTGTGGTTCTCCCAGCTCTCATTGCTCTGCTTCTCCAGCTCCAGGTGGTGCTTCATGTGGTTCATGAACCTGAGTGACCAGCAAAGGTGCCCAGATGGGGAGTTAAAACCCAGGAGAAGCTCACCTGCCAGAACCCAAGCCTCCATCACCAAACATCACTCAAAAAGTCTCACAGCTCTCTAGAAAAGTATGTGTTTTAAGTAATCACTTGCTCTAAGTGGCTAAGTAAATATCTGTTTTAAAATAATTCATTAAAGCAATTCTTCTGAAATATCACTAATTTAAATTATCATTATTATCATTATTTCATATGACTAAATATACTTTTAGTAAAACATAAGCCTTCTTTTTCATTCAAGAAGTACTAACTATATTTGAAAATTAAATGCTTAAAGGAAAGAAACCATCACCAGAAGTAGTCATGAGAGAAACCTTATAAGGCTTGGAAGACATACAACAGATTCCAGCCGGTACTTTCACTTGGGCCTGGTTTTCAAATGCATATAATAGCAGTTTTAACGCCTACAATTACAAGAACCTTTTGTTTTATTTAATGATACTGGTTTACTGTCAGAACACACTGTTCATTCTACCTTGCAGACTATGCCCTTTTGTAGGCAATGTCCATTTTTCAGTTTCATATTCTGCTGTTTCAGTTTCCCTAAAAGGCTTCTATTATGAGCAGGAACTATGACCTTTCACAGCAGAGTCCAACATGAAGGGAAATACCTATTTAAAAGAGCTTACTGAACCTTTGCTGAATAAAGTTAAGGTACTTACATTCATTCATTTTGAGGCTCCACAGGGAATAATACTAAACTACATGATAAGATCATCAATTTGGATGACACCCATCATGAAGGATGCTAACATCTACCTCTTTTCCATATTTCTACAGCATAGCATCTCTTCACAGCAGGTTGTAGGACACCTGGAAATATCTTTTCTTCTGCTGATTTCAACACTAGTCTACAAATATCCATAGAATACTAGTTTTGATAAATGTTTACATACAGATCAAATACCATGAGCCAATAAGCTTGAGGCATTTAAGCCGGTCTATATAAAGGACTCCATTAATAAATGAACCCACAATTTTTACAAGATCCTCTATCTGGAGCTCATACTTCTCAAACTGATATATGAGAAAGGGGGGAAACAAAATGGCAAACTTATTACCATGATAGTCATAGAACAAAACAAACCAAACTGTTTTTAGTGATAATCAAAAGGAAGAAAAACAATAAAACTCACACTATAGGATTCCACAGGACGCAGTAGACATCCTGATGTTTCTTATTGCTCTATATGAACAATTTGTCCTCCCAGAATTTACACAGAAAAATGAAGGCAAAATAGCATACATCTATTTAATTCCTTTGATCATCAGGTACTTAAAACAACAGCTATATTTAACAGATGATATTGTTAAAAAAATATTTTATTTATTCATTTTCAAGCAGAGAGAGAGAGAGAGAGAGAGAGAGAGAGAGAGAGAGAGAGAGAGAGAGAGAGAGAGAACACACCAGGGCTACCACCTATCGATCTGGCTTATGTGGGTACTGGGGAATTGAACCCAGAGCCTTAGGCACTGGAGGCAAGTGCCTTAACCGCTGAGCCATCTCTCCAGCCCCAGATGATATTTTTTAAATGCTCAATTCCAGAATGTTATCCAATTATCTAAGTTTTTAATTATTTAAATAATCTAAGTATTCTAATAATATAAACATCAGACTAGTTTCCTGACATTAATTCTTGCAAAAAAATATTTTTTCCATTTTCATGTTGGCTATTCAAAGAGTTACTCATTAGAAGCCAAAAACTTTTGCTGAAATACCTTATAATATACATCATATTTCAGCTTAACAAGGTCAACAACAACAGCACACATTCCGCACACCTACTACTCCAGGATGGGCTCCTGATGGGTCTTACTGTAACGAAGGACATGACAACAGGCTGCTTCAGTAGTGCGCTGGCAGCACAACTTCCCTTGCACTAAATGACAGATGCCACTAGCTCTTGATGCGTAAGAGACTCAAAGGATGTGAAAACCACATGAAATAAGATGTGTGAAAGAACTTGAAAAAATATACAGCACTATTACCAAAGCAGTGATGCAACATTTTACAAAAGAAAACACAGAAAACTAAATGAATTATAGGCTCAGAAGTTATTATCAGTGTGTAAAAATGCTAATTATAAATGATACTTAAGTGTCATTTTAATGTACATACACAACTTGTGTGTACAATACAGACATAAACACACACCTCTTACCTAGGAAAAGTACATTCAGGTCTGAAACTTATTTTGAAATGCATAAAAGACCAGTGTGAAGGAAGGATAAAAAAATAAGATAAAGCAAGTATAGTAAAATGTTAAGGGTAGAATCAATGTAATGCATGTACCATGTAAACTATTTTAATTTTGATTAATATTTGAAAACATTTATAATAAAACGATCGAAAATAACCTTGCCTTGCATAAATTTTGAGCTGTACAATCAATGAAAATTGTTCTTTAGTTCACTTGTTATCTTGTTACTTACAGATAACATCTTCGTAATGTATCATGTAAGTCAAAGATTACAAAACAGCAACCCTACAATGTAAAAGATTTGTAGGCACAATTTCTAAAGCTTCATTAGAAATAATTTTTTTCTAAATTTAACAATCAAAGCAAACTTTTCTAGAAGTAGTATATCTTGAAAACCAATCACTTTTCCCACAAGATACATATTCTAAAAGTTAGGAATATGAGTTCAAAGATTAAAGCATTAAATAATACTGGTATGAAAGAGAACAATCTAGATACAGCTAAAGAAGTGTTTCTTGTAATGTGAAAATCTAACATTCAAAGGTAACTAGAAAATAAGAAATAACTAAAAATTCCTTGGTCACCGTTAAAAGATAATAAGTTCACTTTGTCTCAAGTCAAAATAACTGTCCTTCCCTGATCCAGACGGCCCACAGAGGAGGATATCCAGCTGATTGGGGATGGGGGGGGGGCCCGCATTGGGGATAACAACTCATTGTTTGCCCACTAAATTATGTAGTTCATTATGGACTATATATATACATATATATATATATATACATATATATATGTATATATATATATATATACAAAATAACTGTCCTTCCTTAAGCTGTGATAGAAAAAAAGTGAGTAGATTCAGAAGTCCAATTCTGACACGTAAGAAAGGAAATCTGCCTTTGTTCTCAGACTCGGGCTGCTGATGTAGACACAGCAAAGTGCAAGGTAAAGACACACAAACCAAGAAACCAAGAAAGCAATGGCCCACCTGATGTTGTTCTTCAGGATCTTCAGGCAGCTGAAGCACTTGAAGGTGGTATGCGTCTTCTGCTCTTCCTGGACGTCCCCTTCATGTTTCCCATAGTAAAAATCACTAACCAACATGATCAGTTTTCCTTTCTCTGAGTCAAGAGACTGAGCTGGATTTGAAATTTCTGTTTTAGCCGATCCCAAAAAGTTATTTATCATGTCTGGACAACAATACTAGAAGAGTGGAAAAAAGAAAGTTTTTATTTATTTTAAAAAATAGCAAAAAGTGGCTGCATGTTACATGTGAAACTATGCTTAGATATATACCTATAAAAATTGTAACAAAATTTTGTGGTGAGTACTCTTTAAAAAAGTAAAAAAAAAAAAAACACATTAGCTTAATAAAAAAATTCTAGAAGACATGAAAACTCTTCAAACCAAGACAATGGTATAGACTTAATTTTTCTCTTGCATTTACCTGGTCTGGTCCATATTTAACAACAGCTTGTTTCTTAGCTAAAAATTATTTCATATCTTTGTCTACAGTACAAGGAGAAATACACTTTTGCATGCCTTGACATATCTTGTAATAAACAAGGCTTCCTCGAGCTTTAAACGCAGCTGACCTGACAGTCACCAGACTTGAGACTAGAAAGCATGGGGACAGAGAGAAATGTTTCAGGTACACCTCGAAACTTACAATGTTTACATGTTGTAAGAGGAAATTCATTTCTCATGAATAAAATCAAGTTATCACATAAATTGGCACTAATATGAAGACTTACACTTAAGAGCTTTTAAAACAAATTCTAACTAATTTAGTTGTTTACATATTTAGTTATGTTAATTAACAGGATATCAACAATAAGAAAACTGCATCTCTCAAAACTTTCTAAAGACAACATTAAATCACTATGAATACTTTAATCAGACATAAGGTCTCAAAATGTACTTATTAATGTAAGATATTTGATTAAATGTTACACTCAGGAGAGAACATTTCTATGATACAGTCAACTTCATTTATCTATAACAAAAAACATCATTTACAAATAATCTACAAATCACATCTTTTTTTTTTTAAAATATTTTATTCATTCATTTTCAATCAGAGAGAGAGAGAGAGAGAGAGAGAGAGAGAGAGCGCACCAGGGCCACCACCTTGTGGGTCTGGCATATGTGGGTCCTTGGGAATTGAACCAGGGGCCTTAGGCACTGAAGGCGAGTGCCTTAACCGCTGAGCCATTTCTCCAGCCCCAAATCACATCTTTTAAATGGAAATAACTACTATAATACTAAAATTTAACTAACATATTAAAATGTACAACCTATAAAGTAGAAAGGTCCCATAATTTTTTGTATTTTCTTGATTTCTGATATTTTAAAAAATTATTTATTTGCAAGAATGAGAATAGGTACACCAGGGCCTCCAGCCACTGCAAACAAACTGCAGATGCATGCACCACTTTGTGCACCTGACTTTTAAGTGGGTACTGGCAAAACGAACCCAAGCTTTGCAGGCAAGTGCCTTAACTGCGGAGCCATCTCTCCAGCCCAAATTTTAGTATTTTTGAAAGATGTAACAGGATGTTCTAATTCATGTTTCCATTAGGTAATGATCAAGTAACAGTAATTAGGATATTTGTCACCTTAAATGTCTACTGTTTACCTTACATTCATCCTACTGTATCACAGACACAAGAACGTATTCCTTCTACCTGATAGTGTAACACTGACCTTGCTGACAAACCTCTAGCTCGCACCCTCATCTTCATTGTCCTAAACCTAAAGTGATTGCTCCCTGACATTTAGATCTTACGGGAGGGAGACTATGCAGTGCCCATATGTCTGAACAATTCTCCACAGCTGTAAGCTTATCTTCCTGTGACTCTGCTTTACATTTCTTAACATAAAGAACATATACAGACATAAAAATATCTTACTAATAATTATTAACTGAATTCAACAATGTCCTATAGGTCATCACTTATCCTTTCTACTGTAAAGATGCTTTCCTTTCATAAAGTGCTGGCATGCTCTACTCAATGAATATTCTGTCTGCCTGGGTTCAGTTCCCCAGTACCCGTGTAGAGTTGGATGCAAAAAAAGTAAGAACAAGCACCTGGTGTTTGTAGTTGCAAGAGATCAGGGTGCAAAGAAGTGCACACACATGTAAATAAATAAATACAATAGAGGTAAAAATCAGCACCCTCGTATTTACCTGTAAATGCAGGAAAACAGGAAATATAGGAGCTCAGCAATTGAAGGTACTTGCTTCCAAAGCCTGACTGCCTAGGTTTGATTCCCCAGCACCCATGTAAAGCCAGAGGCACAAAGTGACCATGCATCTGGAGTTCCTTTGTAGAGGGGCAAGAGGTCCTAGAATGCCCTAACCCCACACCTATCTGTTTGCAAATAAAAAATATTTTTAAAAACAAACATGCCAGGCATGGTGGCACATACCTTTGACCCCAGCAATCAGGAGGCAGATAGGAGAATTACTTTGAGTTTGAGACCAGCCTGGGACTATAGAATTAGTTCTGGGTCAGCCTGGGCTAGAGTGAAATCCTATCTGGAAAACAAATCTGAAGATCTAATCAACAACTTATCCATTACCTCTGCTTAAAATCAGAACACAATAAGAATACAAAATAAGAATGTCGAAAAGACAAGAGCTTTGACTTTTCAATCTGATGACTCAGGAGGCCTTTCAAAACCTTAGACAATCATTATGAATGTAAATTTTACCTTAGATATATGCAAATACCCAATGAGGTTTCTTATGTGAATTATCAGGGCAAGTCATTATTTCTTATAAAATGGTCACTTATTCTGGGCTGGGTGTGGTGGTGCACACCTTTAATCCCAGCACTCAGGAGGCAGAGGTAGGAGGATTACGGTGAGTTCGAGGACACCCTGAGACTACATAGTGAATTCCAGGTCAGCCTGGGCTAGTGAGACCCTACCTCAAAAAAACAAAAGGCCACTTTTATTTTGAAGGATTTGCAAACATCCTAAAAGTGAATTCTGAAGCAGTTTTACCGTCATGTGACTTTTCAGAGGCTCCAGAAGGTTGAAGTGGATGCTGCACTTCGGACAAGCTCTGGGGAAAGGCGTCCCATTTTTACACTGATATGAGGAGGTATTTGTACCTAAAATGAAGTCATATGATTCAAAAGTCATGACTTTTAAACCTTAAATAGACACTAAGAATGGCTTTTTAAAGTACAGCCATTTCTAGAATAAATATTAGTCCCAAAATACGATCTGGTTTCTGTGCTGCAGCTTATACTTACCTTTACAGGGTCCCTCTGGGGGAGACTTCAGCGTGGGAAGCTCAGCAGGGACTGCAGTGGTGGAGAGGTTTGTTCCAGTGCTCTCATTAGGCTTCGGCTTTTTTGGATTAATGCTATTTACTTCAGAAACAGAAGGACGTTTTGATAAAAATGAACTCTCATTCAGACCTAGAAATTTAGTGGGAAAAATATTTTAATACACTTTAAAACACTACTTACATCAAAGTAAAAATATTTTGGAATTATAAATAGTATCAATGAAATATGACATGCCAAAGATAACAATAAAGACTGAATGATACAAACTCAAGGAATATAAATAGCATAAATATTAAATATTTTATTTTTATTTATTTAAGGGAGAAAAAGGCAGAGAGAGAGAGAGAGAGAGAGAGAGAGAGAGAATATGGGCACACCAGGGCCTCTTGACACTGCAAACAAACTTGAGATGCATAAACTACCTAGTGTATCTGGCTTTACATGGGTACTGGGAAACGCAAGAGCTTTAACTTCTTAGCCATCTCTCCAGCCCTTTAATATTTTCTTTAGGTTTTTCAAAGTATGGTCTTGTTCTAGCCCAGGTGTCATGGAATTCCCTATGTAGTCTCAGGGTAGCCTCAAACTCAAGGTGACCACCTACCTCTGCCTACCGAGTACTGGGATTACAGGCGCATGCCACCATGCCTAGCTAAGAACATTCATTTTTTGGGGGGAAGGGGGAAGCTTTGAGGTATGGTCTCACTCTGGCCCAGGCTGACCTGGAATTCACTATGTAGGTGGCCTCAAACTCACTGCAATTCTACTCTGCCTCCCCAGTGTTGGGACTAAAGGCATGCGCCACCATGCCTGGCTAAGAACATTCTCATTCTCTCTCTCCCTCTCTCTTTCTCTCTTTTGGTTTTCGCTCTAGTCCAGGCTGACCTGGAATTCACTATGTAGTCTCAGGGTGGCCTTGAACTCACGGCGATCCTCCTACCTCTGCCTCCCAAGTGCTGGGATTAAAGGCGTGCGCCACCACGCTCGGCTAAGAACATTCTTGATGTCTTCAATTAAAACATATGCATACTTATATGTGTGTAGCTCTTACAAAAGAAGCTAAACCAGCATATCATATGTCAAAAAAAATTAAGGCCAAGAATACACTGACGTTCTTGCAAATGATCTTTAGATGCTTAAACACATTAGGGTTCTTTTCCCACCTAGCAGACCTAAATGTAATCTACTCATGACTTTGGTGAATGCTCCATTTATTACTATGTATCAATATAAACTAGAGAGGATAAATAGTGACAGGAGTCTGTGTATTCCCCAGTTTGGTGTGTTCATTGTAGGTAATACATGTGGTATGTCTGACAAAGAAACTCTTCTATTTTATTAGAATTTACAAAAAAGTTTTGCTTATATAGGGATTTCATTCCTAAAAATACTTTTCTATTTGAAATCCATTACTATGAAGCGAAGGGATATTTTAGACTTATTTAGATCCCTGGCAAGAGAAATGGGAATATTTGGGCTATAACCAAGCTACATCAGCCTTTTTGAAAATAACCCATAATACTTTGTACAAAAAACTCTAAAATTACATATTACATTTTAATAATCCTATCTGTACACCATAGATACACAGTAAATAAGAGAAATATCTGAAGCATTTCCAGATTCTGTCACTCTCTATTTATTTTTGCATTTATTTTTCTGAGCTTCAGTTTCTTCTAAGATACTTATTTTAAGAAACAATATAATCAAAACACCTTAACATTGATACATAGTAAGCATTCAATAATATGTGTTCCTTTCAACACTAACATTTTATCTTTTTCATTATTAGTTTGGTTTTTCCGAGGTAGAGTCTTGCTTCCTGGTTACCTGGTCAGGCTATCTGGAATTAACTACGTATTTCTCCTACCTCTGCTTCCTGAGTGATGCTGGGATTAAAGGCATGCACCACCACACCCGGCTACCAGAAGAAATTTAGAATTATCTTTAGAAGATAAAATATATTTGAACATACTGGCTTGTCCATTAAAAAAAATTTATTTATTTCCAAGTGGGGGGGGGGGGGAGAAAATGGGCACGTCATGGCCTCTTGTCGCTGCAAATGAACTCCAGACACATATGCCACTTTTTTTCTTCATGTGGGTACCAGGAAATCAAATCCCAGCCAGGAGACTTTGCAAGCAAGCACCTTTAACTATCAAGCCATCTCTTCAGCCCCCATCCATTTTTTATTTTTTTATTTTTATTTTTGGTTTTTTTGAGGTAGGGTCTCACTCTAGCCCAGGCTGACCTGGAATTCACTATGTAGTCTCAGGGTGGCCTCGAACTCACGGTGATCCTCGTACCTCTGCCTCCCAAGTGCTGGGATTAAAGGCGTGCGCCACCACGCCCGGCTCCATCCATTTTTTAATAAGAGCAAACATGCCATGAAAATAAGTGTACTATACTAGCTATCTGCTGTCCCATCCTTTAAGCTAACATAAAAATGATGCCTCCCCCCCATCATCAAAATGTTTGATTAGGGACAGCTACACTATAGGCACATCAAAAAAACTATCTTGGGGTTGGAGAGATGTCTCAGAAGTTAAAGAAACAATAAAGGGGCTCTGCAGATGAAGGTACTTGCTTGCAAAGCCTGACTGCCTAGCTAAATTTCTAAATTATCCATGTAAAGTCAGAGGCACAAAGTGACCATGTATCTGGAGTTTGTTTGCAGTGGCAAGAGGTCCTGGTGCAACCATTCTCATATTCTCTCTCTCTGCCCTTCCTCTCTACTTGCAAACAAATTCTCTTTAGTATAATTACATTTGCATTCTTGTCAGATGTTTAGGTTACCTGGAAAAACCAATGTGTGGTGGTATTCTGAATTAAACAACTGATTATAAGACAAGTTGGCTGATAAAAACAAAGGAAAGAAATCTTGGGCTGGGTGTGGGTGTGAGGCAGAGGTAGGAATAGGAAGATGGCTGTAAGTTCGAGACCAGACTAGCCTGAAAGTACAGAGTGAGTGCAGGCCAGCCTGAGCTAGACTGGGACCCTACCTGGAAAAAACAAAAAAGAATGTCAAACAAACCAACCAACAGAAATCTCAACAGTAAATAAAGCCACTATGCATTTATTTTAGATTCTGACCCTCTAGCTTCCTTCCCTCTTGTTCTTGGGCAGTGCTGGTTCCCAGTGCAACAGCTCTCTGCCTATTTTCACTCAGTCCCAACCCTCTCAGGCCTCCACAATCTCCACAAACTGTAGTCTTAAATCATGCGATAGAATCAGAGCATATATTATCATCATAATTATCCATAACAACTTTTTATTATCAAGTCCTTTGAACCTGTTAAGTAGATTTTCACAGTCCACTTTATTTTTTAAAAGGCCTATGTGAAGTGAAGCAAATTAAAGTAGCATTTCTGATCACTCCAAGGGTAAACTGCATTATAGAATGCATGCATATAAACGTATAGGTCCATTTTTTAGTAATATGAAATATGGGAAGTATAAAGAGGGAAACTAATTTAATGACTAAAAAGTCCCAAGAACAGAAGTTCAAGCCTACATCTCCCTCATTATGCTACTTATTGCTCAAGGTAAAGCTGTACTTTTTGGACCAGAAACCGAAATCGAGAGTAGGAGTCATTACTTGTCCTTACTTCCTGTAGCTTTACAAAAAGTCAGAGTAAAAGCAAATGTTTGCCCTTCTTCCCACGCGTACTGCTACTAACAAGAGATTAATAAACTTTTCTAATCCGCAAAGACCATCAGTGACAATTAGAGCAGTGAATGTCACATGGAGTAGTACTAAAGTACAAACACATGTTAAACAGTTACTATATGAAAAAATTGCAGGAGAATCTGGTAAATTCCCCATACTGATCCATCTGGAAGGAATCTGAACAATTTCAAGCATACTTCTAGCCAAAGTATTTGAAGTGCACACAAACTGGTAGTAAACAAGAATTAACTGCCTTGGTAACAGGATTTTCAGTATGATAAGCTTCCTCTATAGTATTCTAATATATTTTAAATTAATAAATTTGTTACAATACATACTAATAGAACTATAAATCTTCAAAAGATACATTTCCTTATTCCTTCAAAGGTCATTTTTTAAAATATTTTATTTATTCATTTCCAAGCAGAGAGATACAGAGAGAGAGAATGAGAGAGAGAGAGAGAGAGAGAGAGAGAGAGAGAGAGAGAGAGAGAGAGAGAGGCAGACAGAGAATGAGCATGCCAGGGCCTCCAGCCCTCTTGTGCATCTGGCCTTACATGGGCACTGGGGAATCGAACTCAGGTCCTTCTGCATTGCAGGCAAATGCCTTAACCGCTAAGCCATCTCTTCAGCCCAAAGGTCATTTTTTACTGAGTACTTAAGTCTGTATAAATCACTATTTGTTTTGGAGACAGAATCTACGTGTCCTAGGCTCACCTTAAACTGCCAACAATCTTCCTGCTTCAGCCTCCCAAATGCTGGGATAATAGGTGTGTATCATCACATCCAATAACTTTTTTTTTTTTTGAGGTAGGGGCTCACTCTGGCTCAGGCTGACCTGGAACTCACTTTGTAATCTCAGGCTGGCCTTGAATTCACAGTGACCCCCTACTCTTGTCTCCCAAGTGCTGGGATTAAAGATGCGTGCCACCATGCCCAACAAAACAGCTATTTTTTTTTTTACTGTAACTACTTCACAACACCTCAAAATCACTTTTAACGATGAACATAGTGGCACACACCAATCCCAGCGCTTAGGAAGCTGAGGTAGGAGGATCGCTGGGAGGTTTAGAGGCCTGTCTGAGATTATATAGTGAATTAGAAGTCAGCCTGGGCTAGAAGCAACCTCAAAAAACAAGCAAGCAAAAAAAAAAGTCACTTAACTTCATAACACCTCAAAATAATAATAAAATTTAACTACATATTGAAATTACATACTGAAACAAAGACACTAATAAGAAATTGATATTGTTTCACACGAGTGGCCACTGAAACTAACTTTTCGTAATAATGCTTAGTTATCTAAGGAATTCTCTACTGCATAGATGTCACACCAAGGTATAGGCTTCAAAAGAGAAAGTCAATTCCATACGCACATTCATCAAGTTACCGACCTGCTACAGATATGGAGGGCAGCCCTTGGTAACACGACAATCCCGTATCCTGGGTCAGGTCAAATAGTACCTGCGAAGATTCATTAAATATAACCCTTGGTGAATTTATAATGGAACACTGTTGACTGTTTCAAAGAAAGGATGTTACATCTATCTCAGGTTATAAGTATTCTGCTTCACAGTTACAAAACAATTTAATACTGTCCAATATCCTAAAGATACCATTAATGATTCAATTATTTAAAAGTTAACAAAGACAAATTATCAAGTACCAAAGTTGAAAGCAAACTAATAGAGCTGCTTTAATCCTGCCTAACTAAAAACTATAATCTAACATGGGTGGCAAATTTTTGTTTGTTTGTTTTTGAGGTAGGGTCTTACTCTAGCCAAAGCTGACCTGGAATTCACTATATAGTCTCAAGAGCTGGGAAAAAAGGCTCGTGAGCCACCATGCTCCCCTAGTTCCAATGCAATTTTCTTCCAAGTGAAAGAAACAAAAACTCACTTTAAGAATCATACATGAAGTAAATAAAGCTAGCAGACTATCTGGACATAAAAAAAGGAAAATAAAAAAGTATACTGACATGAATATAAAAATTGAACTTCAGCCATATGGTGGCACAGGCCTTTAATCCCAGTACTCAGGAGGCAGAGGTAGGAGGATCTCTGAGTTCGAGGCCACACTGAGGCTATATAGTGATTTCAGGTCAAGCCTGGGCTAGAGCGAGACCCTACCTTGTAAAAAAATTTTAAGCTTCTATAGGTCCTAAAAATCTCACCCCCAAGTATCAGGGAAAACCAGAAGTTCACCTCTTTTATCATGTACTCAATGTGAAAGATGAAATGAATTCTTACAACCATCTTTTTGGAGAACTCCATATAAGCTATTGGGTTGGAAAAGGTATAATAATTCTGTTGCAGTCAGCCACACGCCCCTGGGATGAATCTCCAAATCAGGCACAGTTTATGGGAGGAAAGGATTTATTTGTAGCTATAGATACAGGGGAAGTTCCAGAATGCAAAAGAGGCTGCTCCCTTTCACAGGTCCAAGCAGAGAGAGAAACTCATCACCAATACCATACACACAGAACAGCAAACAGGCAGGAGGGCCAAGGAGAGAAATTCTTCCCCTTTATATAGCCTTACAGTGGGGTCTTACAACCCTATCCCAGACTTAATGGTTTCCTGAGTCTCTAGAATTTCCTTCCTGCACTGTCCACACAGGAAAGGATACTTTTCCAATTGCCCTACTAAAATGTGTGGACCAGGGAAAGCACCCATGTGGTAGTGCAAATATGAGAGCAGGCTGGCCCATGGTGGGGGAAGAAGACCGACAACCACGCAGGAGTTAGAATACAAGCTGTTCACAGACTATCTTATCTTAGCCAGTGGCC
>PVHP010021248.1:17376-29713 GCA_004024765.1 Zapus hudsonius
GAATAAAGAAAACATTTAAAAAAAAAAAAAAAAAGAACTCTTGGGCTGGAGAGATGGCTCAGCGGTCAAGGCACTTGCCTCCAGTGCCCAAGGCCCCAGATTCAATTCCCCAGGACCCACATAAGCCAGACCCACAAGGTAGTGGCCCTGGTGTTCTCTCTCTCTCTCTCTCTCTCTGCTTGAAAAATGAATAAAATTAAAAAAAAAAAAAGTATGAGATGGGCCACGATGTGGTCAGGTATAAAGAAGTATAAACTTTTATTTAAGATATTCGGTAGAAATACTCATGTAAAGCCGGGCGTGGTGTGCACGCCTTTAATCCCAGCATTTGGGAGGCAGAGGTAGGAGGATTGCTGTGAGTTCAAGGCCACCCTGAGACTACACAGTGAATTCCAGGTCAGCCTATCTAGAAAAACAAACAAACAAACAAACAAAAAAAAAACCCAGAAATACTCATGTAAAGTAATGCTAGTGTCACTTGGAGACACATGCTCCAATACTATTGTATGTTGACTATATTGATACACATGGGCACACACACAAATATACTCCAGTCCACTGCGGAGATAGAGTTCTCTCAGTGACTTCTGGACACCATTCGAGTTTTAAAGATAGCAATGCTGAAAAAATCAAAAAAGCCTGGGGAAAGCTGCACATCAGGGTGCATGCCTGTAATCTCAGCACTTGGGAGGTGGAGGCAGGTGGATCGGGAGTTCAAGGCCATCCTTAGCTGCATATTCAGTGTAAGGCCAACAAAGGGCAGGAAGGACATAAATGCTCAAAAGAGCAAAATACAAATGACAAAATATACTGGATATAGCTTTTTTCCTACTTTCTTCACAAGGCAATGCAAACAAAACCAGCAACATTTAATGATTAAATTGGCATTGTTTAAAAATGCTACATCTATTACAAAGTAATTTAGCCAGTACACTTAAGTGTCAAAGCCATGAAACAAAAAAAGAGTAACTGTCAAAAAACATGAAGAAATAACTGTAAGGATCATGAACAAGACTCTGGGAAAGGAAAAGCACATTAATGGAAAACTGGTAAAGTTTTATAACCTGCAGTTGTAACTAGAAAGAATTAACATTATGGAAACCACTGAGTAGGGGAATTCACTTCTATGTATTTGGTGAGACTGATACTAGCTTGAATGAAGTTAAAATTGGTGACTGATGAGAAGATTCACTATTTGACAAACTACAGATTATATTTTGGTACAATATCTGCTCACCAGTATTTATTAATTTCTAAAAGGTCCATTTGATCCCATCAGTCTCCTTACAGGAATTTGTATTAGGGAAATCAAGGTTCAATGGAGAACTATTTATAACAGCCCAAAACTATAACCTGGTTAAACTGGTAGACGATCATGTAATAATCATGTTCCCTGCAGAATCTTCAGTCATATGAAATAGTGTACATATATATATATATACACATATGTGTATATATATCACTTCTAAATTTTCTTCCCAAAATATGTATTATTTTAAAATAGAAACATAAGTTTTGAGATTACAAATTGAAAGATAATTAAATTTTAAGAATTTCATTTTGTTACTAACTTTACTGACATGAGCTTGTTCTAAAGTAACCAACAGCACATGTAAAATCAGAGGCCTGTAAAACAGAGAGATACGGGCATGTGAACCTTAACATATAGTATTAAAAAGTCAGTAATCCTATGACTTAACAATAACCAAGCACAATCTACTTTGTTCAGGTAAATGATTTTATCTAAATACATTTTTTAAAAAAAATGAAACCTATTCATTTGCTTTGTTTTATTTTGAAGGTAGGATCTCACTCTAGCCCAGGCTGACTCAAACTCAGTGACCCTACCTCTGCCTCCCTAGTGTTGGGATTAAAGGCAGGCACCACTACTACTCTCATGCATCTTCTAAAGAAATTTTTTTTTCCCCCTCGGTTTTTCGAGGTAGGGTCTTGCTCTAGTCCAGGCTGGAATTAAAGGTGTGCGCCACCACACCCGGCTAAAGAAATTCTTTTTTTAAAAAATATTTTATTTATTCATTTTCAAGCAGACAGATACAGAGAGAGAGAAAGAGAGAGAACCAGGGCCACCACCTTGTGGGTCTGGTTTATGTGGGTCCTGGGGAACTGAACCCGGGGCCTTAGGCACTGGAGGCAAGTGCCTTAACCGCTGAGCCATCTCTCCAGCCCTAAAGAAATTCTTTAACTACAGTCTTCAAGTGTAGTTACCACAATAGTATTCATACAAACCTAGTATTATTCTCCATTTCACAGAGAGAAAAACCAGGGTGAGGTGTACTTGAGGAAGGCTCCCAATACATCACCATCTGCTACTGAAATTAAAACCCCTTGTATGACTAATTATACAAAACTCATGCCCATAAACTATGTCATACTGACTTTGTACATGACAGTAACATAATATATTCCATCCTTGCCCACCTGAAAGGTATTGAGGTACAGATACCCCATGAAAAAGTAAATACATACAAAGCATGGCATAAAATATTAAACTATTAATTCTAATTTTTTAAATCAACAATTTTTTAAAACAAGTGATTTCCAACATTTAGGGGCAAGATGTGCCCACTATTGCAATAATGGCATATCAGTTATGGAAGTAACTATTTTTTAATTGGACTTAAAGCCCACTTCATGGGAGCAGGGGAAAGACATGCCTGGTACTAATATCCAAATCCAAAGCCTATATAGCTGGGATGGTCATGGGCCACAGATGGGAAGCTACCACTGTTCTTTGGCTAAATGAATCTGCTCTGCCCACCAAACTACCCTCTATATGGTTATGTTGATACATAGATTAAGGCTGTTCTCACTTTTGGTTAGAGAAGCTTCTTTTTGTAGATGATGGTGAATCCTGGGGAGACTCCAGACTCAACAAGGTGACAAGAGATGATGCCTACCAGTGAACAACTGCCTGGGCTCAGGTAATATTGTGGAGGTGGTGGAAAATTTTAGTGCTGCTCTCACTGCTAGTCAGAGAAGCTTCTCTATGAAGATGGTGGTAGACACTGAGGAGACTCAAAACTCATCAAAACTGAAAATTAAGAGTTGAGAGTTCAAGCCGGGTGTGGTGGCGCATGCCTTTAATCCCAGCACTAGGGAGGCAGAGGTAGGAGGATCGCCGTGAGTTCAAGTCCACCCTGAGACTACATAGTGAATTCCAGGTCAGCCTGGACTAGAGAGCAAGACCCTACCTCGAAAAACCAACAACAAAAAAAAAAAAAAGAGTTGAGAGTTCAACACTAAGTGAGTCATCTCTGTCATACCCTCCAAGGCTCAGGGACCACTGCAAAATAGGGTGTGGAAAGAATGTAAGAGCCATGGGGTGAGGAGTACTTTGGGGCACCATTCCTCCTAAGACATGAACTTACTGGTGCAGTCATGACCTCACAGTGGATGCTGTTACTGCACAATAGGGAGCCCATCAACATTTTGACATAAGAGCATAGAGGACAAAAGAATGAGACATCAGAACAGAGGAGGAAGCTCAGCAGAATGTGGTGGAGAGTGGGGGGAAAAAAGGGTGATAGGAGGGAAATATGATCAAATTCCAGTAGGTTCATGTATTAAAATTCTCAAATAAGAAGAAAGACTTTTCATTCATTCCAGAATAGTAGTCATTCTTAACCGACTACACAGTATATTACTGAGGTTTTAAAATGTATCATTTTCAGACCTCCACACAAATCAACTGACAACCTGGTTCTATGAAATGAACCCAGGATTGGGAACCACCAACCACAAGGTACTTTGATTTACAAACTGTACCCACAAGTAAATCATTCTGAGCTGAGAAGGTTTGAGCTTCTAATGTTTCTAATAGCCCAAACACCAACCCTTAGTTCTGCTATTTTTTTTAACTTGGGTTTAATATTGCATTTTTATAGATCTATATACATTAAGTAATCAGGTTTTCTCTTTCTAGTCACCCCCACCCCAAATGCCAAATAGTTTATGACAAGAAAATCAGTAAATTGGTTTCAATGAGCAGCAAAGGATTTTTATTCTGAGTAGCTATCCACCTCACTTCAGGCACATCTTTTACAGTTTTAAAACACTGGAACATTATAGGATTCCCAGATGCAAATTCTGTGGTCTCCCTTATTGTTTTTATTATCTGAAAACAAATACTTTAGGGGAATTTATTTATATTTCGCTAAGGCAGTGGTACTTCAACTTTCTAGCTTCAAAAGCCTTTCATATATTTAAAAATGACTAAACCCAGAAAGGTATTTTGTATTGGTTGTGTTTATTGATATTTACCATACTAAAGTTAAAACAGAAAAATATTAAGCATTAATTTGCTTTAAAATAACAATAATAAAGTCATTATAGATCAACATAAATACCATTATAACCAAAAATAACTTGCAAACGTATAGAAATAATGGAGGTGCATTGTTTCACAGTTTTGCAAATCTTGAAGTTTAGCTTAATTAAAAACTACAGCTTAACTTTTCAATATGATGAACATATCATTTTGGTTGAAGAATATAAATAAAATTTATACTCATGACACTATGTATTTGTGAAAGGCGTATTTAATACTTAGTCACATTTAATGATGACTTTGATTCTCCACCAAAACCTACCAGTTATTACTAGGTGTGCCTCATGTGGAATCTGAAGTGGCACCCGTTAACTATCTGTCAACACTAATCTTTGTTACACTTTAAACAGATCTTTGCTCATGCACTCAGCAATATATGGCATTGGTTGTTTGGAAACTATTGGTTTCACTGAATTATTTCAAAAACTGACATAGTTCATTATGTAATATCAAAAGTTTATTAATACCACCCCACATCAGAAAAGTTATGAAATATCACAAACCTGACAAGATCAGAGTAGTGGATCGTATTTCAAAATCTTAATTTTCCTTAAAAGGAATTTAACCACTGCCAAAAATACTACTACCCATTAAGTGACAGGTGGACTTTTCAATTTTGTGCAGATTTGGTTCAAATTTAAGATACAATCACTTCATCCTAAGTGGCCTCTATGACCCCTGTCCTGTATTCACATCCTACCTCTCTGACTTGATTCTAACTTATAGCAAAGGTGAGAGCATTGTGTACATGATTATGGTGCTTAAGACTGTAATGGCATCTTGCTAAGGACCTTCCCTTGCTAGCTAGCATTGGGGATGCTAGCAGCCTTGTGGGGAAGACCAACGTGGCAGAGGGAGCTAAAAGCCAGCAAGATTCTGAGACTCAATCCAACAGCCTTAAGGAACTAAATGCTACAACACCCATGAGAACTTAGAGATACTGCCCCAGTATCTTCAGCTGAGACTGCAGCTTCTAGGATCACACCTGGAATCCAGGCTCTGGGACCTGATCTGATACCTACCCAGAGAAATTGTAAGGCTATGTGACAATCAGTGTGTGCTATTTTAATTTACATAAGCTTACTTCAATTGTGACATAAAGGAATACAGCATGGGCTGTCATTTATTCAAGTAAACTCAGTATTCAATTAAAACACAGTAAGTGAGCTTACAATTTAATCATGCTTAATGCTTTTCCTCAAGTCAATCATTATGCTTCAGACAAAGACTATGTTATGCATACTCTCCATTTCATCACAGAGGACATCCCTTTTTAAAAGTATACACTCATACACAACATATGTGTATACATTCATATGCAACATATATTTGTGTATATGCATATACATTTATTTTTATTATGTGTGTATATATTTATATGTATATTTATTATGGGTCAGCCTAGACTGAAGTCCCATATCCATCCAGTTATGTGATTGTGACCTTGAATGAATCTTTAATCCATGTAAGCCTCAATTTCCTCATCTACAAAATGGGGATAACAACAGTACCTAATTCATAAGGATATTTAAAATCTAAATGAGATTAATATATGTATAGCATTTAGGAGCTCCAGAGGTACAATCAGCTAGTACATGGTACTTATATGTATAGCATTTATCACAAATCCCTACGTGTATCAACAGCTCAATAAATAAGCTATTACCATCATCTACTAGATTTTACTGGGGTTTTCCAAACTAAAGTATGAACGTGCATTTTTAGAACACAAAGCTCAGATAGCCTCTCAATAATTCCCCCAATTAAGAACTCCTGGCACAGCTTGCAATCTCTAACACTGCCATTATGTAATGTTCATTATGATAATACTTTTGCTCATGTTCTAAGTCTAGTTTTCAAAACTATTCCAAATCAGTCTATATAATTCCACAGTTTACTAACAGGCTGGGTTCTCAGCTCCTGTAGCTATCACTCTGGGTACCAGTTAAGTTCTCCTAAAGATGCTGATATTTTCTGATGCCAATGCTATTCCTAGATGTCTACATTGCAGAATCCAGAATTTAACTGATAAATACAATTCTATGCATCCCTGAGCTGACTGTGTAGTTTAAAAAACACTTACAGGTTTAGAAAAAGGCTGAACAATAACAGAGCTATCTGATGATCTACATTCAGGACGAAAACTGACAGGTGAGGCAGCCACTGGATTTGAGGTTGGGTTCAGGTAGCGCTGACTTGGCGGCTTGCATGCAGTAGTAATACCTGGATTTTGAAATTATACAATATATCGATTATATTCCTAAATAATCAATTTTGAGAAAACACTTTAAAATTGAAATAGTACAATGGTACTATACCTCGACTGAGCGCACCATTTTTTATTCCCCTTGAATATGAGCTGGGATTAACTCTGTTCAAAATATCTACAAAAAAAAGTTATTTTAAAATTCATCACTTGAATGAAATATATACTTGAATTAAAAACAGATTATTGGAAGGATGTAGGTTATTACCAAAATAAAAATAGTTAATATTAAATACATATATCTTTGTCAGGTAAACAAACAAAAAAAAAGGTTATCAGCCTCAACTGTTTGAGAAACACAATCCTTCTCATTGTAACATGTATCAGTCAATACTGATACAGATGACTGCATACAAGTCCAAACACTCTGCATGGCAAAGAAACAGGTCACATCTTCCAATACCATGTCTGTACACAACCTACAACCCAAGAACATATCTCCTTTGAAAGGTCTCAGGGTTGTGCACACACTTGGGATTCCTGTGACTCAAAATTACACCCTGATTTGACCTCCATATTTTATCCACACCTGTAAAAGCCTGGAAGTTTCATGATGGAGCCCTGGATTATCTCTGAGTACTTACAAATTCTAAAAGGGAAACCACCACAAGTTTGGCACAGAAATAAACCTGTGACTGGAAAGTCTTCAAGTTAAGAGGTTTCAGATCTACCCTTCCACCAGAAGTCAGAACTGACACAATCTTGAGACCCAGTCCAAGTTCTCACTCTGCACGTGCATGACTGTGGCATCATGGAAGTTCAAGGGCTACAGCCAACGCCCCTATTTCAAGGGCATAAGTAAGAGTTGCTAAAAGAAGGATGTGGTCAGAAGCTACAACCTACCAGCACATAGGCTGGATAGGGCAGCTATCTCTAACACAATTGATTTGGTATATTCCAAAATTTTAAACTAAGCACTGCAAAACTTTTCTTTGCTCTAATGTTAACTTTAAGTGAAATATATATATATATATATATATATATATATATATATATATATATATATATATATATCAAAGAGATAAACAGGTTCCCAAGATCCTGTCAAAATTCTGATTGCTAACCTTAGAAGACCTCCATGCCACCAGCTAACCACAGTCCCCTTCTTTCTGTACAACAGGCACTTGACTCTAGCTTCCTTCTCAAGCCCATCACAGCACCATCCTCCTGAGTACCCACTTCCTGCTGGTCTCCACTCATCAGCTCATCACTAACTTCACAGAGCAGAGTAAAAGCACACTCATAAGAACAAGGCAACTACAAGTTTTTCTGTCATTAATAATACCTTACAGGGCTGGAGAGATGGCTCAGCGAGTAAGGCACTTGCCTACAGTGCCTAAGGCCCTGGGTTCAATTCCCCAGGACCCACATAAGCCAGATGTACAAGGTGGTAGCCCTGGCATGTGCGCGCTCTCTCTCTCTCTCTCTCTCTCTCTCTCTCTCTCTGTTTGAAAATGAATAAATAAAAATATTTAAAATAATACCTTACAACATGTGGCTTGATTCAAAGAAATGCTTACTTGAAATCGCTGGTTTTGAACTTGCTATTTCTCCAACGAAGATGGGCTCATCGTCATCATCATCCTCAACTTCTTTCACTTTCTTCTGCCAGGGTTCCAGCTCTTCTTCCTCACATTCCATAAAGAGTTCTGCCATTTTTGAATTATCTAATTTTCAAAATGAGAGAAGCAAACCTTATCTTCAAAAAGAAAAATAAAACATCTTGTTACACATAGTAAAATATTGAAGATACACTTTAGTAATCCTAGTAACACTTTCTGAATTCGTACCTATAGTCCGTACATGGTAGCACATGTGGATACCTTACTCTCTCTAAGACATTAACTAGTAACAGACATGCAGTGAATAACAGTAGTTCTTTAGACAGAAATGTGGGAACAGTCAAATTCAGTCAAGGTGTGTTTCAGTCTAAACACTCTTGGTCTAGGAATAGTGGCAGAGCAGCTGACTAGCATGCACATGGCTCTGGGTTTGATTGCTAGCACTAAAAAAACAAAAACGAAGAGCAGATGACTGGGGCTGGGACTAACATATAGCAAGACTGATGCTGGAAACTAGGACAGAAGCCTAAGAAGAAGAAAAGGAAGCCCATGTGCAGACATGAGAACATGGACATCGACAAGCCACAGAGAGGGCCTGGAACCTTCCTGCATGGCCCACAGAAATCAACCCCAGCAATACATTAACCTTGGCTTTTTAATATCAGTAATTGTCCCAAAGCCACCTAAGTCTATGGTATTTTGTTATGGCAGCCTTGGCCCTAGCAAACCAATACAATATGCCAAGGTCTTCCATGATGTCATTGTTTACATAATTAAAAATATATGTAAGCCGGGCGTGATGGCGCACGCCTTTAATCCCAGCACTCAGGAGGCAGAGGTAGGAGGATCACCATGAGTTCGAGACCAGCCTGAGACTACAGAGTGAATTCCAGGTCAGCGTGGGCTAGAATGAGACCCTACCTCGAAAAAAAAAAAAAAAATAAAGTATACACAGACACACACACATATATATAAATCTTAGGAATACCTTTTCAATTTTATGAATATTTTATCTATGCATAGAAAACGATGTGGATTATATATACCAAACTGAAAGTTATCTGTTATCTAAAGTTATCTAACCAGGAAAAACTGTTTCACTTCTGTTTCTATAACATTATTATTTCAGTAGTTTTAAATTTTTAAGAAACTGTCCCTTGCCTCTCATTCTTTCTCCTGAAACAAAATTATACAAAAGCCATGAATGCTATTGTCAGTTGTGGAAGCAATACTTACTGTCTGATTGAAAAAGGTTTTCGCCCATCAAGTTGCAGAATTGACTTTCTGTAAGTTGTCACCTAAGTATTAACATATGATATCAATGTTACGAGTCACTTTAAGTAAAGCCAAATTTTCATTTTTGGATTTTTTTTTTTTTTTTTTTTTTGGTTTTTCGAGGTAGGGTTTCACTCTAGCCCAGGCTGACCTGGAATTTACTATGTAGTTTCAGGGTGGCCTTGAACTCATTGTGATCCTCCCACCTCTGCCTCCTGAGTGTTGGGATTAAAGGCGTGCAACACCACGCCCGGTTAAAAGCCAAATTTTCAAAGATGAAACTTAAGATCAAGAAATTCTCAGATCAAATTTTAATCTTTAAACTTACCATGTGACCACACAAAGCAGTAAATTATATCTCAGTTGGTCTTCCTATAAAATAAAGATGCCTACCATTAGGGCAAATTATATTAAGTATATGAAAACTTATTTTACTTTTTATAAAAATCTCAACTTTAGGGCTGGAGAGATGGCTCAGCAGTTAAGGCACTTGCCTTCAGTGCCTAAGTCCCCGGGTTCAATTCCCCAGTACGCACATAAGCCAGACCCACAAGGTGGTGGCCCTGGTGTGTGGTCTCACTCCCACTCGCTCGCTCTCTCTCTGCTTGAAAAATGAATAAAATATTTTTTAAAAAATCTCAACTTTATATTAGATGCTTGTCATATCCATTTAAAATAACTAGTTCATTCCTAATTAATCCCAAATTTATGAACTGGTACATCTCTACAACATACATCCTTCAAGACTCAGGGACCATAATAGAAGAGGTGGCAGAAAGAATGTAAGACCCAAAGGAAGAAGAGTGCTTTGAAACACTGCCTTCCAGACACTAAGTGGCCATTGCATTCATGACCTCACGGTAGCTGACAATATCTAAACAAGGCCTGCAAAATATGAGGGGAAAATGCTGATAAAAATCAAAACAGAGAGCGAATAAGTGGAAAGAAGGAGCTCAGTGGAGGGGAGGAGGGGACAAAAGGGTAGTGAGAGATTATAATCAGGGTACATTGTGTATTGAATTGAGGTTGTCAATAAAATTTAAAAAAGAAAAAAAAAGAATATGGGCTGGAGAGTAAATCCTGAGCTGCAAGCACTCAAGATCCCAGGGCTATGAGTTCCCAGTTCATTCAGCAGCTACAAGGTGGCTAAAAGCTCCAGAGACTGACCAAGTAGATGCTGAAGATGGAAGAAATGCTACAAAGCTGAGCAGGATCAGTGAGCTGAGAAAGAGAGAGAACATGAACATGCAAATGCATCTGGAATTTGTTTGCAGTGGCAAGAGGCCCTAGTGTGCCCATTCCCTCCCTCCCTCTGCTTGCAAATAAATTTCATTAAAAAAAAAAAAAGGGTCTCACTGTAGCACAGGCAAACCTAAAACTCACTCTGTAGTCCTAGTCTGGCCTCGAACTTGCAATAATCCTCCTACTTCTGCCTCTGGAGTGCTGGTACCCAAGGATTATATACATATATACATATATTTCATGATAATGGAAGTAAAACTAGGGAGCCAAACTAGGGAGCCAAAAGAGGCTAATGGAAGGATGAGGGGTATGAGGGTGAAAGTTCAACATGCATTATATATGCGTACAAGAGCTTAAAAAGGAATAAAAGTACTGGAAAATGCTACAATGCTTCAACATGAAACCCTGAAAACATGCCAAGTGAGTCAGATATATATACTGTACAATTCCATTTAACTCAAACATTCAGAACAGGAAAGTCCATACAGACAAAAAGCAGAACAGAGGTGCCAGGAGTAGGGGAAGAGAAAGAATGGGGAGAGGGTGCCTAAGAGGAAACAAGTTTCCTTTGAGGACTTGCAAGTATTTTGGAATCAGGTAATGTCAATGATTGCACAACATTATGAAGTCACTTAATGCCTCTGAACTGTACATTTAGAATGTTGATTTTATGTCATGTGACTCTTATCATACGTAACAAAAAGCTTTAACTTTGCATTTCTCTTGTTCTATTAATGTAATAGTCATCTTTGTGTTTTTTTTAATGTCTCCCTTGTTTATTCATATCTAATGAACTCTACAGCTTTCCTTCAAAGTACTGGCTCACTCTGTCTATATTCAGGTCCTTAGAAACCCATACCTCAAGTACAGTATATATTTACTCTTAAGATTAACTTTAGGGCTGGGGAGATGGGAGATGGCTCAGTGGCTAAAGCACTTCCTGCAAACACAAGTACCTGAGTTCGTTCAGATTCCCAGAACTCACACAAAGCTAGAGAGTTTAGTGAAAGCATCTGTAATCCCAGCCTGCCTATGGTGAGAAGGGAGGTACAAACGGGAGAATCTTCTGGAAGCTCACAGGCCAGCTGGCCTGGTGAACACAGCAGTGAAAACTGAGACGCCCTGCCACAAATAGGTCAACAGTGAAGGCTGACACTCAATGTTATCCTGACCCCCACACAGGCACCATGGCTCAGGCAAGCCTGTGCACAAATACACATGCACACATAGAAGATTCACTCTTTACTGTGTTTCAGCATCCATCTCTCTGCTTGCGCTTTCACCCTTTCAATACAGATCATCCACTTATCAATTCCAAAGTCAACTTTCCACCATCCCAGCCAGAGCTGGGTTGTCATCTAAGTACTACAGCTTCCAGAGTGCAGGTGGGGATAGAACAGGCCATATGGTCAAGGACCTACTACTTCCAAAGGTGGATGATACTGCCAGACTGAGAGACTAAATCTATACTGCCTGGCTCAAGCAGAAGAGAATATAAATCCTGTGATAAAGACTGAGGCAGGACTGGAGAGATGGTAATGCATCAGTTCAACTTTAAAAGCCCCATAGCTTTTATCAATCCCAATGATGTTCAAACATCCCCACAGTTCAAGCTCTTTTACTGAGCCATAATACCAAAAACAC
>PVHP010021249.1:0-29655 GCA_004024765.1 Zapus hudsonius
AAATATTCCTAACACTCTGATTCTCTAGGTGTTGTTAGTATACTAGTTAGGGTTCTCCAGAGAAATGAAACAATAGGAATATAAGTTAATTTTTTATTACATAAAATCAATTCACATAATTGGGAGGTTTAGAAGTCCAGATGCAGAAGGAACAAAGTTATAGTTCCTGGTCAAGTTGAAAGACCTGAGAAGCGGGAGAAGAGGTGATTTAAGTTTAGTGTGAAGCTGGTCTGGATTTCAGGAGAAGGCTGAAGTTCTAGCTCTCATATGTTTGATCAGAGAAAAAGAACTCAGTAATTTATTCTATCCATTCTGAGTGAGGTCCACCCACATTAAGGAGATTTTTTTTAGTCTATAGATCAAATGCTAATGTCACCCAGCCACAAGTATTCTCTCAGACACACCCAGAAGAATATCTGGCCCCATATCCAGGCACCTCAGGGCCAGGTGAGGTTGACATATAAAGTTAGCCTTTGCCGTCCTTATCTGTTTTCAGGGATGTTTCCAACAAAGGTGAAAGTTACCAAATGCATCCCCATTGCCCAATATGAATTGCTATTGCTCCAGCCCCTAACAACTCAGCATATTTTCTACTATCAGCTAGTTACTCAATGTCACACATTTAGGGATTTAATATGACAACCCATTACTTCTGTCTGGTAGCTCCTCATATCTCTGTGTCAATTTCTGTACCCTCCAGGATGGGATATTTTGTGGGGTGGTATTAAACAATTGTAAAATCTTAGTGACTTATACCAATAAGCTTTTTTTCTCTCTACCTTGAACTGTCCCTTATGGATCATTTAAGGGTTTCTCTTTGATCAAGAGAGAAAATGAAACAACTGTCACCTAGAGGTCTGCTTCCGTGACAGAAGGGAGAAGGACACTTCACTTCTGGTCACGTACGATTGGTCATCCTAAGTCATATGTCCACAACTAGCTGAGATGGCCACAGGTCCTGGAAGGAGAACAGAATAGGTTGGCATGATCTACAGCATGTACACAAAACTTCTGATTAGTTTCTGAGCGGCTGTCTCATAAATGTGAGTGAAGTGCCAACATCCACCAGGACAACAGTTTGAATGTGTTTCCCCCAAAACATGCACTGGAGCTTAATTCCCAGTGTAGCAGTGCTGGCAAGTGGAGCTTAGTATGAAGTGACTAAACCATGGAAGCTTTGTCCTCCTGAATGGATTTATGCTGCTATTGTGTGAGTGAGTTCCTCCTGAAAGAATGAGTTTGACCTTCTTTTATTTCTCACTTGTTTCCTTTTTGATTTTCTGTCAGGAGAGGATATAGTAAGAAGGCCCTCATCAGATAGGGCCCCATACGTGACCTTGTGTATCCTAGCTTCTGGAACCATCAAGCAATACATGTCTTATCATTATGAATTACCCAAGCCAAGGTATTGTTACAGCATCAGCAAGATACCCAGATACTTGATGAAGACTAATATGAAAACCAGAGACTAACATAAATGAAGTTTCAAAAGAGAACTAAGAGAAAGAGAAGATATAGATAACAAAAGAATACTTGAAAAGTAATCCTTTAATTGATCTCAGGATAAAAATGTTGCATTCTCAAAGCACAGGTTTCCATGAAAAGACACAATCAAAAGACAAAGGATAACCCTTAACGATTGAAAATATGATGAAAGAAAAAAATAAATTCAACAAAGAAGTTTAGAGAAAGTAAAATGATCACCCAGGAATTCAGATACAGAAGAGACAAATGTAGATCCATCAGAAAAGCTCGTCCTCCAATTATTGAGAGTTACACAGAAGATAAGTAAAACAGGTTATTTTTCAGGAAGTATTTCCAGGAATATCACAGTGGTAAAGCAATTTTTATCCCTGTTGGAAGGCAAAAACATCTTCGAGAGGCCTGTCCCTGTCAACATTTGGTATCCACGTGATAAGGAGATACCCCTACAAGCTTCCTGTGGGGATGGGGGCACTTGTGGCATATGACATGACAAGGTGTTTGAGAGCAGACTGATGTTGGTCTTGGCAAAACAACTCAAATGCTAACATGAAATCCAAAGCAGATGAACTGGGGTCCAAAAAGGTACAAAAAAAAAAAAAAAGAGTTGAAAAAATTTCCCAGGAGAAAAGTGGGCAAAGATTATAGTTGTTCCGCAGCCAGAGCCCCACCTGAAGTATGGGAATGGAACCTCCAGGGTCTGGGAGAAGTGGGCCAGAGACCTGCCCCATCAAAAGCTTTGAATCTTTGTCTTTTATTTCCATGCTAACAATTAAACCCAGGGTCTTCTGCATGCCAGACAAACAATCTACATTAAGCTAAATCCCTAGTCCTCTGTGTCTTTTTTTAAAAAATATTTTATTTATCCATTTTCAAGCAGATATATATATATATATATATATATATATATATATATATATATATAGAGAGAGAGAGAGAGAGAGAGAGAGAGAGAGAGAGAGAGAGAGAGAGAGAGCGCGCACCAGGACCACCACCTTGTGGGTCTGGCTTATGTGGGTACTGGGGAATTGAACCGGGGACCTTAGGCACTGGAGGCAAGTGCCTTAACCGCTGAGCCATCTCTCCAGCCCTCCTCTGTATCTTTTTAAGTGATTTTTTTTTGTAAACTAAAATTACAAAGTTTAAAAGTATCTTTGTGTAGTGGTAGAATTAATAAATTGGAAAACATAAGACGTTGGTTTCTGATTTTGACCATTAACTCATGGAGACCCTGATCATGTCATTCTACCTCTTCTGAAGGTTTCTTCATTTACAAAATAAGGCAGTGTATGCTTAGTGGTTTTGCTAGTTTTCTAGTCTTTTTGTTCTGGAACCCTTAAAGGTACACATGCACAGTTCCTTTACATAGAATTTCCCAGAATCTCCCATGGTTGCTTCCCCTTGGAGGATCAAGTGTGTGCCCAAGCATCTGATTTCCTAGGAAAGGCCCAGCCGAGGGTCAAGTGCAGTGTGGGTCTCCCCAAAGGTGCCTTATTTAGATGCTCTCAGCTCTCTACTTGGGCCTCTGTGGCTCCCTGTGGCGTAATGGGGCTGGCTGGAAGCTGATCCGGCAGCTCGTTAACACTCAATTAAAGCTCTTCTCTACAGTATGGCATTAACTTTTAAAAAATTTATACATGCAATTGAAGGAAGTAAAGTGCAACTGTGGTTTTCAAAGCAGCTTATGTGAGGGAGGCAGTGAAATTGTTCTCATCTGCCCAGTATTCAGTTTTCAAATTTATACGTGCAATTGAGTTGGAAATTAAAGTGTGGTTTTAAGGTGGATGTGGGTGTCTTACATGGCACAATATTAACCATTTTATATTTATAAATGTAATTAAAATGGGATTACGTTGGAATTAAAGAGCATAGGAAAGAAGAAATACATGTACTTTCTTGGGGATATCTGTTTTTCCCCCTTCTATAAATTCTTGATGAGTATGCTTTTACTACAATTTGAACTCCTGTAAAATAGGGAGCTCAAAATTTCCAGAGAAAATAGAAGGGAGTTTGTTATCACATTTGCCATCATCCCTCCTCACCTTGTTTTCTCAAATTCAAGTCCAGGGATCTGGTCTCCAAGGGGTTTTGGAAGGTCATATACACCTGGCATTTGAAGACTTACAAGTGCAGAGGCTATTGCTTTTCCTTTGTGACATCTGGGGGAGGCCCAGAGGTTCCACTTCTGTCTGTCTGGAGTTATGTGTGAACTGGTTTGCAGGACCTGAGGGCACAAGTGCTGAGCAGGCCACTCTGTGTAGGCTGGGACCTTTCACCTGAGCCCCAGGGGAGAGCGCTGCTGTCCCAGGTGGACAGCCCCCACACAGTGTAGCGGGGTGAGCTGAGGATTAGAATTTAGATAATGCCCAGCAAAAATTTCAATGTACCCCAAAATTTAAGGAGTACCCCAATTTTTGTCTACAAAGTTAAAGAATTAAAATCATAGACAACCAGATATTAAGGTATAGTGGGAGACTTTATTATTTAAGGGAACATGGGGAGTTACAGAGTTCTCCAGCCAGCAGTGTGGGGAGAACACGTGGTAGAGGTTTTGGCAAAATCTGTGCTGCTCAGCCAAACAAGCAGCAGAAGAAAAGATATCAGAGTGACAAGTTTATGTGGAAAAGAATCCTGAGCCCCCTCCCTCACCCCAGCCTAAGGGCTGGAGTGAGGGGCTTTTCCTGGAAAGGGAAGTCCTCCTTCTAGGACACCATGTGGAAAAGAAGACTGGCCTTTGTTTGAGGCAAGCTTTTTAAAAGTTCCCCCAGGTAAGTCAGAGAGACCAATCAGTTTTTGCATCTAGGTTTGGGCTCTGGCTAGAGACACCTCCCACCCAAGGGGAGGGGGTCTATGGAACTGCCTGAACCATCACATGAGGACACTCTCTGGCGAAACATTCATGCATGGATTGGGGCAAGTAGGAAACTTCCCTATCCTCCTGTGAAGCCGAACAGAATATTCCAGAAAATTAGAGAATTACTCAGAAGGTTGTCTTTGCTGACTCTTGACTTTGTCAGAAACATATTAGTATTTTCCCGTCCTGTTTTAAACGAGTTCTTGTCCAGCTGTATGACTAGGATGTGTTTGGACCATATGGAGGAACCGCTGTCTCTGGAAAGTCCAAAGGGGAGATGCTCTGTCCCGAGCAGAGGAGTACTGGAGGTTGTACATCTGTGTGGCCCAGTGCTCTGCCTACCATGTTTCCTTCAAGGCAGAGGGCCTGCTGCCATCCCTCCCTCATCCTCATTGCCAGCAATCTGTCTTTCTGTCCCAGAGCCCTGCTTTGGACAGAGGGAATATAGTCAGTGGCTCTGGTTGGCAGAGTACTACTTCTAAGGTTCAAAGGGAAAAAGCACAAACTGCTGGGCTATGTCACCTCTGCGGAGAAAGCCGCCTGGAATAGGCAGATTTGGGGATTATAAGGGGGAGGTAAGGCTATAGGAGTCTAGGGGCCAGTCACATAGGCCCCAGGTGGTCATGCAGTTCCCAGGATGGGGGAATGAATGTCCCTTCCACCAAACAGAGACATGGGGGGGGATTTGCAAGGCAGGATTTATCTCTACCCCCCCACCCTGGGGTCTGGTTTCAATGTTGACACTCCTCTGGAGGCTCTTCCAGTCAGACTCCATGTTGGAGAGCTGAGATTTAGCCTAACACTACTGAGCCCTAAATCCCCAGGTAGGGGTTCCCCAGGCTAGGCACAAGCTGCCCACCTTGGGGTCTTTGTCTCCTTAGGGTTCTAGGTGGCAGGGGGTGGGGATGATGGTGGCCCCTCCCGTGTCTGTGATCTAAGCCTCTATCAGTCATCCTTGCCATTTCCAGAAGTCATTGAATCAAGACCCCTTTCTCCTTTTTCTCCCCCTAATACATTTGCATGCTCATTGAGGCGAAAAATTACATGATTTCAAGATTGCACTGAGTCCTGTTTCAGACCTTGGGCCTAGTTAGCAGGGCCATCACTGTGCAATTAAGCTGGGACTCACTGTCCTTAACAAGGACTCCTGCGATTCGGCCTGAGAGTGTCTGAGTTAAGGCTTTGCTTCGCTGCTCAGCCACCCTGGGGTGCCTGTGTCCCATCTAGCACTGCTGTCTTTAGCCTAGATTCCCCAGCCAGGCAAGTCTGAGGAAAACCACTGTGTAACTGCACAGTGGATTGTGTTAAATGAAGAACTGCAAGTGGATTCTTCCATTAAAAACAATTCCGTTTAAAATGCTCAGAAGAAAAGGTTAAGCCTTAATCTTTGGCAAGAAAAGTAAGACTTGCTATTAAGAAAGACAAACACATCAAATGAAATTACTGCCTGCCTTCCCCTATGCCTCGTGTCAGCATAGGTGTGAGGGAACTTCCAAAAGTACACAAAAGACAACAGACTTGAAAATGAGGAATTCAGGGTGAAGAGGGAAAAGATAAATGAGAAAATAGTAAAGGTTTGGGTTTCTTGCCAGTCCTAATTAATGGTAAGAGAAATACAGGTAGAGGTGCCTACTAACACACATGGGCTGGGCCAGGTGGGTGGTGAGCCTGGCCCCCTTCAGCTCCCTCTGGAACATCGGCTGGCTTGAGTTGCTTGGGTCAGAATTCTCGTCTTTTCTATTAGAAAACCTGGACTTCCAGCAACTCTGGGCCAATGGTCCTGTCCCACATGAGCCTGATCTTAAGGATGAGGAGAACTTGATTTTGTTAATAGTTCCTAGTAATGAATTGTTTACATGGTGCTTCCTGGATGGTGCAATAAGTTCTTGGAAAGAGAGTGTGAGCTAGAAGCATTGAGCTGCTAAGCCTTGTGTGGTGGTCACTGCCAAGTGCTGTTCCTTGTTTGAAAAGATCACACCTGAACTCAGCCTCTCTCCATTCTGTGGACCTCTTCTCTCCCCAGTGGTCTTGGCCCCAGAAACATCAAGGAGCAGTCAGGAAACATGCAAGCACACAAGACAGAGCATGAAGAAAGTTCTATGTGGCCTGAATGAAAACGAAGCAGAGGAGTGTGACAGAACGTGAAGGGGTCATAGGAGCAGTCAGAGAGCTGTTGTTGGGCACTCTCCCCTTTTATAAAGGAGTTTGGACATATTATTTATTATTTTTTAGTTTAGCATATAAATTGGCTTCATCATGGTAACTTTCTGCATATGTGTCACACTTTGCTCTCGTTCCTTGTCCTCCTCACTACACTCCCCCTCCCTCCTCTTGCTGGTTTCCTTCCTTCTTTCACTAAATCCCCCCACTTCTGTTTTATTATCACATGTATTTCATTATTTTCTCTATTTACCTTCTTCCTTAAGATCTCGTCCTCCCCTCTCGGAATCCCCTTTCCAGTTTTGACACTAATGTTCTTAACGGAAGACACATCCAGAGCCTCAAGTCTATAAACTTTCCTGGGGTGCTTAAGGATGGAGTGGGCTAGAAGCACCCATGCATGAAGCAAGGCTGACCATGGGCTTGGAGCAGCATTCCAGGCCATATCAGTAAGAGACTTAGAGGCACATAAGGACTCATTCCCAGTGCATTGGGAGCCATGGAGGGTTTAGGCAGGAGAATGAGGTATCTAGCTTATGTTTTAAAATGCTCTTTGTCTGGAAAGGGAGGAGAGGTAGAGCACAATTGTAGAAGCAGAAAGGAGTCTGAGGTTTATCTGCAGCCTAGTACAGAGGTCATGGTATGGGATGATGGCTGGGACTTGACCATCTGGGCCTGGACATTTTCCTCTCCTGTATTTTTCTCCTAAACCAGGTTTACCTGAATCAGGTTGTGAGTGTGTCTAGGGCAGGTGATGAGGCTCCCATCTCGTGATGCCTGCTTATGCTATCAGCTTGGGAGAAGGTGTGGCTGTGGTGGGAATACATGAATATCCACATGTATCTGTGAGTATGCATGTAGGTGTGAATATATGTCAACCATATCTCAAATTGGCTTCCAAAGACTAAAATTCCTCTTCATACAGTCAGGAGGCTGAGCACTGATAATGAATATTGTGGAAATGATCAGATATGCCAGGCATGCCTTCTTACTGCGGTCTTATTGGGGTACAATGCCAATATCTGTAAACAAACGTCCACATTAGATTGAAATGTCTTCTTCCAGCTTGGATGTAAACAAAATTTCTGCTTCCAAATGTGGGCATAAACAGTGTCTGATGGACTGTGATTAAATTACCCTCAGCTACTAGAGTTAAGACGTTAGTGGTGATTATGTTTGGTGTGGTAACTTTTGTGTTCCCCTGTCCATGTACTGAAACCTAACCTTGGAGAGGATGGCACGTGAAAGTCAGGCCTCCAGGAACTGATTAAGTCATGAGGGCAGACAGCAGCCCCTTCAAGAATGGGATTTGTGCACCATATCCCCCTTTCCTTTGTCACACCCACCATGTGACAACACAGCAATGAGCCATGTCGGAACCAGAACGTGAGTCCTCCTCCCATATTGAGTCTACCAGTGCCTTGATCCTGGACTTAGTCTCAAGAATGAAGAGAACTCTCTGTTGTTCATAATCTAGCCAGTTTAACAGAGCATGTTGTTCTAGAAACCAAAATGACACAAGGTAATAATATAGCTACGATTCAATACCAAAGACATGATTTACCTGCCACTCAGTATTTAAACCTGGCAGCTTTTATGTTGGCAGTGCAACATAATATAAATATCTTATTTATAGCATACACTTGGCCAATACCCCTCTTTCCCCCATGGTTTTCCACATCAGTGTAAAGAAAGGTTGGCTCTACTGAATGTCAGTAGAGGGAAGCAAGAGTGACTTCGTAGGAAAGAAGTGACCATCAGGTAGAAGTCAAATCTGTGATGAGACTGGGAGGTCACAATAGTGGCAAATCTATTGTCTTCTCCTTTCCAGGCTGAAGCACCTTGAGGGCCATAACCTTTCTCTGTATCTGGTACACTGTGTAGCGTACCTGCAGGCACTTAACACCAATTTATCGTTATCATTGAGGCTGACAGGTAATGGAATTTCTCCTGCCACCCCACATGTGGAACGGTAATTGCTATTTGGACTGGTATCAATTCAAGCCACACACCACTGCGGTGAGACAAGAACTCAGTCTTATCTTGAAGCCTTCCAGCTACTGGGAGCTGTGGGCCAGGGTAATTTGCTGGTGCTTTTTTAGTCGGTAGCAATTTTTGAGCAAACACATCAAACCTTAATGGGGGTTTTTGAAAGTGAATCTCTTGTTTGAAGGGAAAAGGAAAAGAAATAAACAGTTATTATTCCATTTCTCTGCTTTACCTTTTAATTTGAGGTCTGGGAGAAGGTTCCTGCAGTAGAGTTGGGATGGAGGATTCCTCTACGCAAACAGACACCCTGGTGGGGAATTGGCCTCCTGCAGCAGCCACAGGTGTGCCTGGGAGCCAAGTGGATATAATACGAAGCATCAGGCAGCAACAGTGTGGCCGCTACAGACATAATCAGAGAAGTAGTTTAAGGTCTGGTATTCTTTAGGGAAACAAATGATTGATCAATCCAGCAAAATAAATAACCCTGGCTCTTTAGATCTATGTAGCAATTGTAAATATTTAATTCAGCAGATGTATGTGAAGGATTTGTCTTCACCCCATTCTTCGCCACATGTGATGTTTTTGAATTTATCAAACATACCTTTTTAGGGACTTTTGATCTAAGCCACAGATGTAAGGTGCACCATTTAAAATTCTCATTTTGTCTTCTTCTTGGCATAGGGCTGACTCTGTGGAGGCCAGGATAACACACAGCTGTTGGGGAGGCTGTACGTTTATGGAGGATAGTGTTGGGGCTGGGGCCATCTGGGCCACTGGCGTATGTCACAGGCATCTCTCATGTTGTGTCTCTGTAACTGGGAAGCAGCGTGTTGAACATGACACAGCTTAGTAAGTAGCTGGCTACTTACTGTGGCTGTGAGGGTTTCAGCCCTGCCCACAGCTTTGTGCTTTGCACCTGTCACAAGGAATGGATGAGTGGCCTGATTCAAAGTGCTATTCAGCGTAGTTTCTAGATGGTGCTTTGGTGGCTGGCGATTCTTGTCTCTGAGGTCAATCTGTGCCTCTGTGCACAGGCCAGAGAGGAGTGGAGGTGAGGGGTCTGTAGTAGAGAGCAGTGGAGGTGAGGGGTCTGCAGCAAAGAGCGGTGGAAGTGAGAAGTCTGCAGTAGAGAGGAGTGGAGGTGAGGGGACTGCATAGTACTTATTTGTTCAAACACATTGGCTCATAAAAGGGAACCCAATAGAAAGTGCCTTGAGGAGGTACCTCTGTGGCTGCCATTGCCAGGCATCTTCTCTAGTTACCTGATGACTATGAACAAGTAACAATGGTCAGGGGATGTCCTCTGAGTGGGTAACTGATTGGTTGAGGGAACACCTGGGCATCAAAGGACATGGCCTCTTTTATTCAGACGTTGCAAAGGTTTTCAGTCCTCTTTGGAGATGTGCTGGGTTTGACTGAAGGCCGCTGATAGAGGACTCCAGGAAAGGATTGGGTTTCGACTCATTGAAGGGACAAGATGCAAAGGTTATGGAGTGTTTTTCTGCCCCATATCTATGTCATGCTTGATAATGAGTTGTTTCATTCATTGAAGTTAATGCATTCACAAGTACTTGTTATCTACAGGATCTCTGTTGAGGACATAGGGAAAGGCACAAAAGATGTGGCTTTGTCTCCACCCCAAAACAGTAGGTGTCTACTTTCATGAGCAAAATGATACTTGGGACTTGGGTAGTCTGTATAAGCTCATTTTTCTTTTTTTTTTTTTTTGAGTGTGGTTATCAAGTAGAACTTTTAATCTTGGAGAGAACCACTGAAGTTACCCAAAGAACTTCAGGGCAAACAGAGAAAGTGGGTAAAGGAAATATTATCAAGAATTAAAAAACCTGTAATTGCTCTGAGAGCCTAGCAGAAGCAGCAGGGCTGTGTGATAGAGAAAGACTATTGCCTTTGTAAGGGTGTCTTTGCTACCAGACTCAGCAAGTCCAAGCCAGCTTGTACTAAAGAGAGCAGATGGAGAGGTGGGTCCTTCTTTCCTGGTCTTGATCAATCCTGAAAATGCAGCAGATGGCACCTTACAGCCAAATGAGGCCAGCTTAGAGCGCACAATAGGTCTATACCACTCATCCACATGCACATGGCTTCTCTGTATCTTGGTCTTTACCACTCATCTGTGTGCACGTTTATTTCCCTGTAGCTTGCAGAAGGACAGGCTGGAAGCTGTTTGTGGGAACATAGCCTTTACATTGAATTAGAGAGAGAAAGGATTGAGGGTCACAGAGATTGGGAGGCTGTGGGAAAACTCTGGTGGCTCTCCTTCCTGGAGTGGCATCTGGCAGGCAGCTGTAGAGATACTGTGTGTGTGTGTGTGTGTGTGTGTGTGTGTGTGTGTGTGTTAACAGCCACACTGACTGGGTGTTTATTGAATTGCTGTGGATTTTCTAAAAGCAAAGCAAGCATACTAAATTGCTGCAAATTACCAAGGGCTTCCCTAATGTTTGATAAAAATACTGTGAACATTTAAGGACATAGGCTCAGAAAATGCTTCTGAATGTGGTGATAGGGAAGCTCCTGCCTGGAAGACAAATGCGCTGTCTCTTCAGTGCAAATGGGACCACACCAGAAGATGGCTGCTGTGGATTCCAGTTGGTCTCCCCTTCCTTGCTAAGCATTTGTCTGCCCACAAATGGCTGCATAGTGACGTGTGGTGTGCCCCAAGCAGAGATGGTGGGACACTGCCTGCACAGAGATGCTTCTCATGCACACGTCCTGGTGAGATGTGCTGAGCTGTGCTCCAAGCTGAGATGTGGGACATTGCTGCGTTAGGACTTAAAAGCAAGGGCAAGTGAATTGAGCTGTCTTCCTTAATGATCCCCAGTCTTTCTTACTTCTCTGTGTCCTGCTCTTCCTGCTGTTGAAAAATAGGGACATTGTGAAGAAGGTCAGGAAAGGAGGTCTAGAATAAATCACATGTCCTGTGCTTGACAGTTAAATCCTTCCATGGCCCATACCTGGATTCTTCAGGCACAACCTCATTCCTTTCTCTAATGTGGCTTTGCACTTTTGTGCATTGTCCTTCCTGATTTGGTCGTGTTCTCTGGACAGAAGGAAAGCATAGATTTTGTCTAGAGGAGAACAGTATCACTGGACTCAGAGTCCTTTTGCTTCCAGCCTTGTACTGAGAAGTAGTGGAGAGTTAGGACTGGGAATTAAATTACACCTCAGTTTAAAAATCAAAGGAATAACTGTTTAGGGGCCAAATACACTTTGGGTTAAATCAGTTCAAAGCATCAGAAAAATCGTTAGAGATATTCGAAGAGCACAGCAGGTGGCTGGGTTTGCATTTCTTAACCTGTGTCATTTGATGTTTTGCTACCATGGGGGAAGCTTGAGGAATTTCACTGCCTTCCAGCAGTTAAAGGGCATCAGAAATTCTTCACTAGCCTTGGTGGTTCGCCACAAAATCTGAGGGAACAGAGGCTCTGCCTCTTGCCTGATGAATCTTTGTGACTAAAACATCACCTGCAAGTCTCAGTTTTGGATTTGTTTGGTCACAATATTATCTCCCTGAAAACCTAGAAGACTAAAATAGTTTTCCAAGTCCAAGGGTATGTTTTTGTAGTGTGCATTGGCAGGGCAATCAAAGGTATTAAAATTTTAATATAGTCAATGAATTAAGAAGAGGGTCCAGTGCTTTGGGTTAGTATAGGACATGAAGCAACAGAGAATATACCCAGACCCAGTAGGGAAAGCATGTAGGGTCGGCGCACAATCACAAAGATAAAGGAAGCAGAATTGTGGCCATGTTTGCCTTGCTCCAGCACACCAGCTCAGCCATAGCTGGACAGGCATGAGGGACGAGACAGATAGGAGACGACAGTAAGCAACAGGATAGGAACAGCAGCTGTTTTCCCTCAAGAGCGATTACTGAGCAGTAATCACAAGCAGAGGCAGAGTCCTGTTATGAGCAGATGGGCTTTATTAGCAGCTTCGTGAATCGGTGCTCCAGGATCCATCTGATAATCTTTGACACCTTCATCAGGATTCAACCTCTTTGGAAGGGTAAAGGACAGAGAGAGCTCTTCTGATCAAGCAGACTTTCCAAGGTTGGGGGTGATCACTTTCTGTCTGTCAGGACGGCTTCTCTGGATCAAGTGGGGTCTTTGGATAAAACTTAACTTTCCTAAGACATGATCCTATTCAAAAAACAGGAATTTATACTGCTAAATGCTTGATGTTTGATATGTAACAGAAGCGAACACTCATGTTCATTTTCACCTCTCTGTGTATCACTTTCCTCATCTATAAAGTTAGGGTACTGGATGTTCTAGCCTAGGTTCTTCCCATCTCCTAAATGACCAGATTTGTTCTCCTATTCCATATGAAATCCTTTAGGGGGCAAAACAATGGAAGACAATGTGTACATAGCTCAAAGGCATTATGCTCCTAGAAAAATCCCTCCACTTTTCTGCTTATTCACTTTCCCATCCATTCATTCACCAATTGATTCATTGATACTTTCAGTAATTCAGACCTTGGATCAATACTGAATACTTATGATATTACTTAAGCCCATGCTTTATCAACACTGTATCTAGCTCTCCTATTTGGCAAATCTTAAGTGCTTCAATGTGTGCCAAAGGAACGAATGAAAGGTAACTGTACCACCTGTTTCCAAGAACAGCAAGGTAGGGAGGGATTCTGCTTCATTCTAGTCCATTTCCCTAATTTCTTGGCAGCTGTACATATTTCAGCGCTAAATAAATATTTGTTAAAGGAAGGGAGGACTCTGCAGCTGCAGTTGTTTGTGTTTATACGTTTGGGCCATATGCTTGTGCATCATCTCTTGAGGCAGTGTAGTGAAGTGGGGAGGGCATGAGGAGCTTGGAGTCAGAGGCCTGCATTCTCCCACGCACTGTTTCTAGCAAGCTCTGCACCTTGGATTAATCATGTGGATTTCCTGAATGTCCCTCTTCTCATCTTCAAAGTTCTAGCTTTAAAGGAAATATACAGACCATGAGGATTATAGATGAAGGAACATGGTAAATACTAGCTGCAATTATCTTGAAGGTAGGCGCTTATCTTCACCACAGTGTTAAGGAAGGGGTTCTTAGAATATTTAGTATTTTTTAATGATGATATAATTGAGAAGTCTTATCAAATACTTTCATGGAAATGTCTATGTGGCAATTGTGATTATAACATGCTCAACGACCACATTAATAATGTTCATAACTGATTTATTTAATGCATTAAATAAATTTAACCTTAAGCTAGGAGCACTGGCTCATGTCTGTAATCCCATCACTGGCTGAGACAAGAGGATCACTGTGAGTTCAAGGCCATCCTTGGGCTACATTGTGAGACCCTCTCTCAAAAACACACACAAAAAAAAATTAAAATGAAACAAAATTAAATAAAAACACACAAAACCAAAACTTTCTCAATCCTCCTAACAATTAAATCTGGTACTTACCAGCTTAGCTTCACTTTTTCTAGCAGAAAATTGGGCCCTGTAGGCATGGAATCATCTCTGCATGGTTGCTAGCTAGAAAGAGGAAGAACCCGTACTGGAAGCCAGGTGTTCAGGCAGCAAAGCCTGAGATCCAAACCACCTGCTATGCCACCATGTAGTAGACAAGCAAGTTATGTTCTAGGATGGCTACTACAGAATATAAAGTACAGCCCCTGCCACGGGGTTCTCACAGGCTAATTGGGCACATAAAATATTTAGCGAAGGAGCGAGTGGGCAGTAAAGCCACAGTGTGAGGTATAGATCATTTGAGAATAGGAAAGCATATAATAGGCACCTTACTTTTACATAAGGTTTTATGCCTTCCCAGGTATTTTTACATCCATCATCTCATTTAGTTCCCATAATGGCTATCATTATTTATTGAGGGCTTACTATGTGCCAGGCACCGGGCTAAGTGCTTTGCCTATATTATCTCAACCAAGCCTCCCAGAAAGCCCATTATATAGGCATCATTTCAGTTTTAGTGTCAAAAATTCAATTTGCCTCATTTATGTAAAGAGAAAGCAAAGGAGTTAGGATTTGTTTCAAGTGCAGATGGATCTGGGACTCAGACTGTCACTGGGATGCCATATTTTTTCCTTTCTTTTCACTTCTCTATCTCTTTTCCTTCCCTGGCTCTTTCTTCAAGATGGTCTCAGACAGCCTCAGGTTAATGCCATCCTTCAAGTAGATGATCACTATTTCCAACAAGTGTGGAGGACTTGAGCTCCTGGCATATGGCTAGCCCCTGAGCTGTCTGAGGGCTGGAATGATTTAGAAGCAATCAGCAGGAGACCCAAGGGAAAGCAAAGTTGTCTTTCCTCAGCAAAGGGGAAGGGATAGGAGATGCTGGGAAGACATAAAACAACTAAGTGTATACTCTGGGACTGGCTGAGCAAGAGTTTGTCTCACACATGCCTGGGTCCTCTCCTCTTCAGATGGAATAAGAGAGATTCAGCTTGGCTGAATGCCTTCCTTGATGTGTGTCTAGGTAGAAGGAAACATCCAGGACCCAGGGTGATGCTTTTCAGAGTGGCAACTGACACAGGCTGGTCCAGTCTCTTTGTGAAGCCAGCCAGAATGACTGTGCCTCACACCCTATCAAACCCATAACTTGAGCTTTGGATGGTGCCTGCTCTCTTTCAAAGAACATAGTCTGAATTTGGAATAATTAAAAATATAAGAGTTGTTCCTGGTGGGTGGCTTTTTGTATAAGTTTTTTTCTTTAAATTTAATTAGCTAATTAATATTTCTTTTTAAATTTTTTAGATGGGGTCTTGCCCTCTAGCTCACACTAGCCTGGAACTCATAATATGCCATTGCCTCTTAAGTGCCAAGAGTCCTTTTTAAAACATGGTGCTAGGTGGAGACTTCAGGCACAGTGACCTGGGGACTCCAAGGCAGCAAGCCTATTGGTGGTGGGGCACCTCAGATCCCAGCACACGTGGAGGGTGGAGTCGGTGTCATGTGGAGCTTTGCTCAGCTCTTTTCTTGCACTTGGCACTTGGGAGAAAGTTAACCTGATCAGGAATCCATTTTTAAATCATATTTATTGTCAATAATTAGTTACATTGGATGAGCAAATCTTATGGTGGTACCCCCATTTCCCTCCTCCCTGTCTATTTTGATTCTGAGTAAGAAATGTGTGTTCAGGGCTTTGTGGTGGAAAATCGAGTAGAAATCAGATGTCCCAGATCCAAATATCTACTTGGTCATCAGAAGTGGCCTTGGGCATATCTGTTGACCTTTATCTGAAGGATGAGACTTACAGGGGTAGGAGTACTTAGACTGAAGCTAGGGCAAAGTTATGATAGGACTCCTCACTGGACAGGCTCTTCATTGTAAGTGGATAGGCCTGATGCTGCACTCCTTGCAGGGCTGGCTTCCCATGGGCCTTTGGGCCCAAGTGGGCATGTGGCTCTTCTCAGTGAATTCCTAGCAAGTGGTGGACAAATGTTTTCCCCGTTGCCCCTCCTGCACTAAAACTATGTCCTTCCCACCTGTACTTTCAGCTGCTTGACTACCACCTCCCCAAATCAGGAGCCCATGCTTGTGGCTGTACTTCCTACAATCTGCCCTTTACTCAAACACCCAAATCCAAACCCAGGGACCAGTGAAATCCTGAACTGACTGACCTGGTTTAAATCCCTGCACCTCCAGCTGTGAGTTCAAGTCTCTTATGCTCTTCAAACCTCACTTTCTGGAACCTTCTTATAAACAGTAAACTAGACTCAAGACTCTCCGTTGCTGAAGACATTTGGCTTAGAGTCTGATAACTGAGATTCCCTGGGCCTGGAGGCTTCGGGTGGTGGGTCCAAGGGCTGAGTATGGACTTTCCCTTCTCACCCATCCTGATCCTAGGGCCCTTACTACTTTCCAACTCTGCAGTTGGCCCTGCTCTGCCTCTCCTTTCTCCTCCCTCTGTCCCCTCATCTGCCTCTGGCTGGCTGATTGTTGCCTGCCAGCTAAGAGAGGAGCTGCTTCAGAGTGAGTCCCAGCTCAGAGCATCGTGGCCTTCTCTGCACTTTTCAGGTTTCAGGAAAGAGACACCGGTTAGGCCACATTCTCCTTGTAGCCTGCCCACGTGAAAAGGCACAGAGCCTTCAGTCACCACCTGCCCTGACCTCACCTGCTACTCCTCCCTCCTCCTCCTCCTCCTCCTCCTCCTCCTCCTCCTCCTGCTTGAAGCTCCCACTTTCTACATACTTCCCATGCCCTCTTGCCAGGACTTGGGTGCCTCGCTTTTCCTTGCCTCCCCATTGTCTGCTGCACCAATATTCTCTAAAGGCATGTTGCTGATTGTCATAATCTGTTTCTGTGACTATAAGTAATCAGCAAAGACTGAGTAATTCACAAAGAACAAAGGCTTGGAAGTTCAAAATCAGAAGGTCCTTCTTGCTTGTGGGGACTCTACAGTATCCTAAGGTAGCACATGGAGAGATAGATGTCCTAGCTCAGGTCTCCTTATTGCAAAAATCCACAGTCCTTTGCAGTGGGACCATATCCTTATGCCTCCTTTAGCCTGCTCCCAAATATAATTGTTGATTGCGTTTCCTCCTTTTTGTTTCTCAGAGTGGGGATTAGATTTGTCTGTGAGCGTCAGTGGTGGCTTCAAACTATAGCACCGACTGTGAGGAGAGAGGCTCTCCATTCACATGACTCTGTCCCTCCAGCATCTGCCTGCCACAGCTGCAGGTATCCAGATGAAGGGAAGGGAATGAATGATGTCATTTTGTTCTATTTTCTGAGTAGGAAGGCTTTACCCTTTCTCTCCCTGGACTTCCTGCTTGTACTTCCCTGCTGTAGAGTGGGCAAATGAAGTGCCAGAATCATACATGCTGCAGGCCCCTTCAGCCTCTGGGAGTCCAAGCACTGAGCCAGGAGCTTTGCTCTGCAAAATCAGATACCCTGAGCTTGGGCTCAACCTGAGTTGAACCTGGGTGCTGGGGCTGGCTTGACCCCAGCCCACAGGGAGCCTCAGTTCCCTGACCTCAGAAGGGGAAGATGCTCTGTTGTCTGTGACACAATGCTCCACAAACAGGAGGGCTTTTCTCATTGTGGTAAAATACATGTAACATGTAATTCACTACTGTAATAATATGAAAGCACACAGTCCAGTGGCATTCTGCACATGAACAATGCTGTGCAAACTTCACCACAATCTAGGTTCAGAACTTTTCATCAGTCACAGGAATCCTCATTCCTCGTCATCCCTGTTCTAGTCATCGGAAACCTCTAATGCACTTTCTATGACTTTGCCTCTTTGAATACGAATACTCTATGTCAGTGGTCACATAGCTCATGTCCTCTTTCATGCAGATGAAGTTGCAACATACAGCAGTGCTTCGTTTCTTTGATGGCTAAATGCTATTCTTTTTCAATGACCATATGACATTTTGCTTATATAAATGGTAGTTTTTATTTTGAAATCTCATTAGTCTGGTAATAACACCAGGGAAGGGGAGATTTGAAGTATCAGATGAGGGCTCTCAAGTGCTCCTGGAGCTTCTCTGACCTTTGGCAGGATGACCATGACCAGCAGGGCCTTGAGTTCTGACTCATTGCTGATGGGCTTCAGAGAATGTGGTGGGAAGATGCCTCTGAGGCTGGCCCCAGTGGTAGTGTTTTGGTCTTGGATCCATTAGGAGCAATGACCTGAAAGATGAGTGTAAATGACACAGTTGAGCTGAAGAGCAGCCCTGTAGTCTGGCCAGGAAGTGTGTGGCCCTGGTATGATCATGCATGTACAGAGAAGTTGGAATCATGGTTGTGATGGTTAGGTTTTGTTGTCAACTTGGATCTTTTTAATTATCTTGGGTGGGTCTCTGAGGATGTTTACAGGAAGGCAGCCTCTCAGCAAGGGTCAGGATGTAAAGAAGCTCAAAGAAGCTGGAAGTAAACATCCTTTCCTGTGTGGGCCATGCAGGAAGGAAATTCCAGAGACTCAGGAAGCCATTACGTCTGGGGAAGGGTTGTAAGACCCCACCCTAAGGCTATATAAAGAGGAAGAAATTCTCTCCTTGCCCTCCTGCCTGTTCCCTGTTCTCTGTGTGTGGTGTAGGTGATGGGTTTCTCTCTCTGCCGGGGCCTGCGAAAGAGGGCCAGCCTCTTTCACTGTTACAAAACCTCCCCTCAATCTGTAGTTTCAATAAATACTTTCCTCCCCCAAATTGTGCCTGGTTTGAGGATTCATCCCAGTAGTGTGTGGCTGACTACGACAATGGTCGATGAGAAACATAATGTGAACTTAAGAATGCTTGTGTCCCTAGAATTCCTATGTGGAAACCTAACCACAATGAGATATGGTGTCAGGAGTGGGGACTTTGGAATGTGACTAGGTCACGGAGCCTAATGAGCAGTCTCAGTGCCCTTCTAGAGGGTGAGGAGTGTCAGTTCTCCACTTCCTACCATGTGAGGGCAGAGCAGAAAGGAACCAGCTAAGAAAGACCCCCCTCACTGGGCACCTACTCTGCAGGTCCCTTGCCTGGGGGCTCCCTGCCTCCAGAATGTGAGTGAATAATGTCTTCTGTGTATAAGTCACCCAGCCTATGGTGCTTTGTTATGCCAGCCTGAACACACCAGGACTGGAACAGGGAATCAGGACCCAGGGCAGTCCTTCTGAATGGACAGGACAGCTCATACAATCTCCAGAGTGAGCACCCCTCTTCCATCCCAGCCCTACCCACACTGGCACCACCTGGAGCCTGTGATTAGTTTCTTTAAGGGTTTCCTGACCCAACTCTTGCCCTGACATTCCCACCTTCCTCCTTCCCTCACTTTCTCTTTGACTTGCTTTTAAAAGATCAGCCTTCACTCTAGATGTTGTTTCCCCCACAATGCCCTTCTTAACCTACATCCATAACTTCTCTTCTCAAAGCTCAGTTGGCACCTTTCCCATATGTTCCCCCAGACCCTCCATTTGTGAGTGCCTGCTTTCAGTCAATATATCCACAAAAATATGCATTCTACAAGGACAGGCCTGAATCCGCACAGCTCGCTGCCACCTTGTCTAACACGCCGGCCAATGCCACCTGGACAGGGTGACCTGGACATATTTGCGAATGAATGAGGATAGCTGATGGAGATAACTGTTAAAGTGAGGCAGGCTTGACATTGAAGCCTTGGAGAAGGCCTCTTGTAAGGAAGAGAGCTTTCCTCTGTTGGACGACTTCCAGGAGCAGTTTGGACTACCACTTCATCTAATGCATTGTAAAGGGATTGAGTCAACTAGGGAAATGGTCCCCATGTCCTCTGCTACCTTTTCCAGCTCAGGCCTTTGATGATTTGATGACTGTAGGAACTATTTCTTGCCCTCTGGCTGGGCCATTTCTCATGCCAGCAGAAACCCTGCAGTGGCCCAGGTGTGACCCGGATGCTGATGCAGAAATCTTCAATCTTGCAGGTGCTGTTCTTTATAGAATTTAATCTAGTAATGCAATGCCCATGTGGCCTTTTCATTAATCACTCCTTTCCCAGAAGACATCCAAAGAGGGAGGCTGTGGGAGCCATAAGAAGGAAGGGTGGGGAGGTTTTATATCTTTGGTGGCCAGAAGAGGGCACCAGCAAGGTGCAGCAGTGCAAGTGAAATGGAGGCACCCCAGGGGCGAAGAACAAAATCATGGGCAGACAGGCTGCAGGAAGATACCCATAATCCCTCACTGTGTAAAGGGCAGAGCCAGTTCAAAGTCTGTGATTCCAAATATTTCATCTACCTCCTTTGTTTTGCTGTTTCCAAAGTCAAACAAATCTACTCGATTCCACAATGAAACCGCTCTCTACAGCAAGAGTTCAAAGTTTATTTTGCACCTAACACTAGCTCTCATTTGTCTTTATGTATGAGAGGAAGCACATAATTGTCAGAGAGTCCTTTTCACAGGAAGAGAAACTGAGGCACATGGAAGCCATATGTCCTATTCATCATTCTGGTAAGCTCTTCCACACTGGTGTGGGTGTGTAGTGTCCTCACAAGCCGTGTGCTACAGAATTGTTCCCAAGGGTGGTATTATAGGGAGGTGGTATTTGAGAGGGACCAGTAGGAGATCATTGAGAATATACTGTCAAAAGGGTCTGAAGGTCTCCTCCTGTTTCTGCTCCTGGTTCAAGGTGTGAGTGTGACTGATTTGTTCTGGTAAGTGTTGCTCTCATGATGTTCCACCATCACCAGGTATGGCCACCCGATATTGGACTTGAACCTCCACATTGAAACCTCTCTATTTCATAAGCTATCTGTGTCAGGCACTTTATTATAGTAGCACAAACATGGCTAATCCAGGACTCTCAATCTGTGGTTAAAGGGCAAAGGAAAAATTTTAGAAGGAAGTGGCTGGTCTGGGGTAGAAAATGAATAGATTGAGGGTGTGTATATGTGGCCAAATAGTTTTAGGGCATCACCACTCCTTTTGATTTCTTGCAAGCTGCCCAGAACTGATTTAGTTTCATCTTTCAGCATTATTTTACTTAGGTGTCTTCCTGGAAAGTTCTTTTCCATTCCCCATATGAATGCAGCCTTGCAACAGGGGCCGCTCTGTCTAAGACTTTTTATGCTAGAAACTGTGGAGTGCGTTGCACAGGTTGTTTTCTTGTCCCTTCAACTCTTCTTTACCTCTGTGCAGTACATGTGAAGGCCCTTTCATCTGGAAGCGGCTCCTACCCATGGCAGTGTGTACTCTGGCCTCATCTGCTGTTGTCTGGATTTCTTTCTCCCTTTGGGCAACAGAGACTGGGAAATATGGTGGAAGGTGGGAATGTGCAGAGAACAGGCTCATGAAAAGAAGCATGTGGAATATAACAAATGAAATGCCACCCAGCAGGGGTAGGAGGCCCAGGAGCTGATCGAGGAGTGGGGATAAAATGCAGATAAGCAAAGCTGAGCCAGCAGTAGGGGAGTGAGCTTGGCAGTCGAGGATTCTGGGAGTAGAGAGGCAGAAAGAACAGCATATAATTATGCCTTCCTGATGGACCCTCTGCTTCGTCCTGGCTGGATGTGCCAAGTCTGTCGTACTCCCTTAGCTGTCCAGCATTTTATTTTCTGGCAAGAGTGCTCCTCACCAAAGTTGGGAGGAAGAGGAGGCTGGTTAATTAGGGGCAATCTCCTTTAGACATTCAGTCTGCTTGATGGAGAGGACTTAGCTATGGAAGGACAGAGGCCTGCTGTGGCACCAGCCTTCGCTCCCCTGCACTCCTTTCCTGGTGCCTGTGTGCTCCCATCCAGCCTGGCTTTTCCACTCCCCATGCAGGTCTCTGTTTCATCCCTTCTTCCTGGGGTGCTTTCAAGGGTTTGGAAATGAGGCCTTGGGGAGCAAATGGCGTTTGCTTTCTCTGTTGGAAAACAAGATGTGATGGATGAGGCTACAGTTAGATTAAGTGGGCAAAGGGTGGGATGCTTCTAGCCACCAGGCCTTTGACACAGACTAAACATTTCCTATAAGCTGTCAAGTGTGTGGGGAGGGGGAGGAGAGCATGGGGGGAGGAGAAATGCGGCCCCTCTCAATGCCATAAGCTCCATAGTTTCCTTCATCTGCTTTTTAACAGTTTTGATTGTGGACAGGCTGGGCAGTTTAGGATTTCCCCCTTTTCAGGACAAATGCATACTCTGGGGTGCTTAGCAGGGGGCTCCCCACATTGCTTAGCTCATTAAAAGGAAGTCTTGCCTTGGAGTGGCACAGGTAATGAAGCATCACGGGGTGCCTGCCAGCTCTAATAAGATGGAATGAACTGAGAGGGAGAATTTACCTGGTAGGATTAGTTCACTCTGCAGCAAGATGCTTAGAATTGCCTCTTAGACCCCGTGCCAGGAATCTTAAACACACTCTTCTCTCCGGAGGAGTTCAGGCTGGGGAGGAGGCACTGACTGAGCTCAGAAAGACAGGTGAGTCTGCAGAGATCAGTCTGTGGCTGGGAGGCTGTGGCCAGGCTCTCTGCTGGAGTAGCCAGCTTTCTTCAAGGTCATGGCTCAGAACACAGGGCTGTGCTGACCTCCCTGGTGTTAATTATGCTTGCTGGGCCAGTATGGATGGGGGAGGAGAGAAGGCTGCTGGCCCTTTCATGGCTATGTCATATTTGGTGATTCAAAGGTGACTTGGGGATGAGATGATGTCCAAATATGAAAATGCAGATATTTGGCTGGCTAATTCTGATCCTCATCCAAGTGTCACCTCTGGTCACCAAAAGAGGTGCAAAGACTGGAAAGAATCCAGAACTACAGAATCAAGCACATCACCATTCAACATTCAACTGTGTGCCACTGAACATCAGTTACTGTGCTAAGTGCTGCAGTAAAGATCATGACCTGTCCACTGCCCTCGGGAGCTCACACAGTGTAGGAGAGAAGTGGTGCTCAGAGATAGATGTGGTATAAGGACTCTCCTGGCTCATCTTGGATAAAGAACAGGCAAGAGCACAGAGCAGACTCTGTAATGGGAGCAGGAGCACGTTTCTTACATTATCCAGCATAGGCATCTGGAAAACTAGAAAATTCTGGAATGAGAGGTGTTCCAGTGGATGCTTTGAATGTGACATGTCCCCTATAGGCTCAAATGTTTGAAAATTTGGTCTGGTGGTGCTGATGTAGAGGGTTGTGAAACCTTTGGGAGGTGGAGCTCACTAGAGAACGTGTGTCATGGGGTGCCCAATCCTGCCACCCTGGAGCTACAAGTCACCATGCCTTTTCCTCGATGGTGGACTATATTCTCCCAAATTATTAGCCTCTTGTCAGGTAGTCACAGCAACAACAAAGGTAACTAATAAAAGACAGGTAGGTCTCTGAGATTAAGTGATTTCTAAACTTTACAGTTTATTTAAGTCCATGTCAAAATTCTGACAGCCAAGCCTGTATCTAACACTTTCCCAATGGGGATTTCCAGGAAGAGGGGGCAAGGGAGTGGGGGTGGGGGCTGTACTGTATATAGATTGTTGCCTTATACTCAATGTGGTATGTGCTGAATGAGACCTATGTTTTCTTTGCAGAGAATGGAACTTAAACAGAGCAAGGAGGGTGCATTACTTTTGTGTTGGTGTGAACAAATATTGTACAGAACCAGTGCAAGGAAGGAAAGGCTTATTTTGGCTCACAGTTTCAGGGGAATTTCAGTCATTTTGGTGGGGAAGGGAAGGCCTGATTGAGTCTGTGGTGACAGGAGCCATGTGGTGGAGACTGAGCATATGGTGATGATTCAGGAAGTTGAGAAAACAGTCAGGATCAGTGCAGGTATAACTTTCAATACCTGTGACCTACTTTCTGCCTTCCAGACCCCACTTCCCAAAGGTTCAACAGCCTTCAAAATAGTGCCATAAGACCAAACAGTCAAAACATGAGCCTGTGTGGGACATTTCCAATTCACCCCGTATGGGGGTGTGAGCAGGCATTGGTTCAAGACAAGTAGCTGGCAAGTAGTAGGTTAGGAACTGAGTTCAGAATTGCTTATTACCCAATTCAGTGCCCTCGTGCTGATTTTCATGAACAGGAGAGGTGCTAAGAAACAAGACATGGGGACCTCAGCCCTCATAGGTTCTATAGTACGGTAAAATCTTTTGTGGGAGAATTAGGGCATTGGGCAAATTTCCATGGCTCCCTGCCAGCTGTCTCTACCCTCAGTTAACCCTACCTGCTCCACACTGTAGCTCTCTCCTTCCTGGAAGGTTGTGCTTTCCTACTTGGATGCTAGTAAAATGCCAAACAAACTGGTGGGTTTCTCATATGCTAAATACAGATGGCGGTATTTATGAGGGAACAAAGCTTTGCTACAGGAAGTTGCCAAAGTTTTATTTCCAGAGACGGTTCTGTAAGACAGTCCCAGAGCAGGGCAAGTCAGTGTAACTGTGGGATGCCATAGCTTTCCTGAAAGAGCACCAGATGCTTTTCCAATCCTGGGGTGGTGCCCTTTCTAAAATCTTTTCCTTGTCAAGCAAGGAGCTGCTGTTGCTTGCTAGCATGTGGCCCTGGCTTCCCAGCCATCTTGTATTCAAAGAGAAAAATCAAGCCTGTTTTCACAAAGCATGCACCCGCTACATCTGAGCTGAGAAGCCTTCATTGCTTTTCCAAGACAAGTGCTTTCAAATCTCAGTCTGTCTTTCAAGTCTCGGGCAAACTTAATCCATTTCACCATTGTCCTCCCAGGAACTACACCCATGTCCTGTGTGCTCAGCTCCCCATCCTCAGATACCCACGTGAGCTATGCCAGGGAGTTGGGGAGGTAATTTAGGCAATACTTTTATTTGCCAGCCCCGGGAGAGTAACTGATTCTGTGTAAGTGGTGGACTTGACCCCACATAGTTGCATTCAATATGCTGCCCTCTGCTTCTCCTAAGCTGTAGTAGAGCCAATCGCTCATTGCAGCTTCATTTCTACGTCTACAACTTCATGACTGCATCCCCTCTGGATGCCTTCTTATTCTTCAACTTTCTAGATTTCTAAAAGCATAGCTTAAAGCTCCACCCACCGAAGCCTTTCTCAATTACTCCAACCCTTTCCCTCCAACCCTAAGTGGTGCTGCTTAATTTTGTTTCATTATTTTCTTTGCTAACTCTCTAACATGAGCCATGTTTTCTCAGCACAGATAACCTATATATTTAAAAAACATATTTTTATTTATCTATTTGAGAGAGAGACAGAGAGTGGGAGAGAAAGAGGGAGAGAGAAAGAGAAGGGGGAGAATATGGGAATGCCAGGGCCTCCTGCCACTGCAAACAAACTCCTTTACATGAGTACTGGGGAATTGAACTCTGAACTTTGGACTTTGCAAGCAAGCACCTTTAGCCACTGAGCCATCTCTCCAGCCCATAGCTAATACATTTCATAAGGATGGGTGTGTCATGATTCTTTCATGTTACCCAACCCTGTGCTAAGCATAACAAAGCTGATGGCATTTATCTTCCTAGGGGAATTAGCAACAATGACCCTGTTTAGCATTTCTCAATGTGTTTAGTTTCTCTTCATGTTATTAGAATAAGTCAAAAGTATCTGGCTAGGAAAAAGCATCCAGCTGTTCAGAGCATCTGGAAGCCAAGGAGAAGTTATTTTGGGATGAGTTATTTCTTGCTTCTTAATACTGTCTGAGATGGTACTGTTTCATGGAGAAGGGTATCCTCTCTCCCACAAAACTGAATAGAGTAATTTCCACATATATAGACCAAGGATGGCCTGAGAAGAGTGGGAAGCAAGATCACTTGGTTTTGGCAGCCAGATGTTTTAGCAACTTGCTATATCCTCATTGCTACTTATGAACAACAGCTGTTCCTAGGGCAGACAAGGACAGCTGATGGCTTCAGTGATGACAGCGCTTCTAAACTCCCTAATATCCTTCCCTCCATGCCTACAACTGTAGTCCTAAAATTTACTCAGTGCGTATTAAGTTTGTCTTTGATGTCACACTTTCAGTGAAGACATAGCAAAGAGACATTTCCATATATGGGGTAATTCCAGTTTGACAATTGCTTGGAGGAAAATAAATTAGCAATGGGAATAGTGAGGAGATGTGGCTGGATGGACTTGGCTTTAGACAGGCTGCTCAGGAAGGCACTTAGAGATCTCCTGGAGACCTAAAGGAGGAGAAGCCTGGCAGGAAAAGGGCCAAGGGAGGCTTGGGGGGGGGAATGCATATAGCTCATGTAGCAGATGCCTGAGTAAGAAGTCTAGGGATGGACAGATGCCAAAGTGAAGAGAGCTGAGTGAACACTGGACACTGCAGCCACAACACAGGCAGTTTGAAGCTACTTTGATTGACAGAGAGGGCTCTGTTATGGATGGGTGATGGAAGAGGTGAAAAGAATAAGGGGTGTGTTCAGAAGTACACTTGGGGTTGAGGGCAGGTGGCAAGGCCCATGGTGGGTTAGCCTGGGGGACCAGAGGGAAGAAAGTAACCAAAGAAGATACCCAAGTTTCTAGCTTTGATTAGGAGGGCAAGGTCCACACTCACACATGTGTGGTTAACTAGTAGTAGTCAAGAGCTCTAGTTGGTAGGTACTGATGTCAACAGGTAAAAATGGTGATCATTATTTATTCAGCCACAGCTTTTTGCACATTTATTATATGTTGGACACTAATCTAACTGGGGATACAGCAAAAACCAATCTCACTCACAAAGTCTAGAAGAGATAGAAAATATCCATGATGAATAATCAGACACATCGCACACATCATCTGGGCTCCCAGGGCTTGGGTGGTCCTGCTCCTCTGGCTAACTGCCCTCGCATATGGCATCTCTCTTAGGCAAGCTCCACTCTGTGCCTGCAGCTTTCCTCAGCTCTTGTCACATGGTCCTGGCATTTCTAACATCCTGTGGTCTCCACTGCAACTTGAGTTTCACCTTCCCCAGCTTCAAACAAAACCACTCAAGGCCTCCTTGCAGACAATGTGACCTTGCCGCACATTGGCCCCCCTCAGCAGTTTCCTGGAACCATGGTGCAAGCATCTAGGACCTCCTCACTTTTAAGTTTTCCACGTGTGCAAAACCAGCACCATATGGATAATGCTTCCAAGTTCTGCTTCTGGTTGAGATGTACTCTGGTCCCCTTCAACCACATCTGCAGTGTCCTTTATTATGCTGTGATGGCTGAACATGGAAAATTGCTTTCTTGGGCAATAGTTTTTCAGCGTGGAACCCTTTTTGTGGTATTCTCAGTTCAAGTTGGCTCTTTTCAAGGAATTTACATTTATACAAGTTGTCGTCTTTGGAAAGGCACCTTTTCTATTGTGCCAGTACAAAAGCCAAGGGTTCTCTTTAATGGCTGCTCTTCCATACCCTTCCTGTTTGCAATATGAAACTTGTTAACACTTCTTTTCTATTTAAGGTGTATAGCTAAAAAATAGTTACCTTTCCCCCTGCTTCCTGCTCCTCACCACTGTTCCCACATGTGAGTCTAGGTATAGCCAATCTCTCTCTGTACCCCTGTCCCCTCCCTGCGGTGTCACTGCTCACTGCTGCCCCACATGTGCATCTACACACAGATTCATTCTCTCTCTCTCTCTCTCTCTTCCTCTCTCTCTCTCTCTCTCTCTCTTCCTCTCTCTCTCTTCCTCTCTTCATCCATCTTCCAGCATTGGCTACTGCTTCCCACCTATGAGTCTACACATACTTCCCTCTTTCTCCCCCAACCCTTCTCTCCTCCATCCCTTGCCATTGTCTCCTGCTGCCCTGCATGTGAGTCTAGGCACAGATGCACTTTGTAGAGTCACTGCAGAATTCTACCAGATCTTTAAGAAGAACAGAAACCAATGCTTCTTCACAAAATAGCGAAGGAAGGGACTCTCCCTAACCCTTTTTACAAAGCCAGCAGTGCACTAATAGCAAAATCAGATAAAGACACACCAATGTGAGACCAATGGCTCTTATGAACAGAGATGCAAAATTTTTCAATATTTTAAGATAATTGCAAACTGAATTTAAGAATATATCAAAATAATCATTAATCTTGGTTAAGTTGGCTTCATTCCAGAGATGCAGGCCTGATTCAACAGATGTAAATCAATAAATGTAATATATCACAATTATATTGACTCAGGACAGAAATCACAAGATGATATCAATAGATGTGAAAAGACCTTTGACAAAATCCAACATCCCTTTATGATTAAAACCTTGGAGAGACTAGGGATGGAGAGAATATATGTCAACATAATAAAGACTATGTAAGACAAACAGAATTTTTGCATCTAAGTTTATCAGGAATATAGGTCTATAATTTTCCTTTCTGGATTTATCTCTATAGTTTTCCTTTCTGAATACAATACAGACAGTTCTCACAAGAATGCTGAACACATGACTATATGGAAGAGACCAGCAAGTCAAGAAATGCTCATCTGTGCAATAGTGGCACTAAACTGAGGAGGGTAATCAATGGCTTACTGATTGGCCAAGATATCTGCTTGGTGACAAGGAACCCTTAACTGGAACTGGGATCCATGGCAAAATCCTATGAGGAACAAGAATCCAGGCTCCTATGGGAAATTCCTACTACCAGAGAGCTACAGAGAGGCTACACCCATTAGGAGGTAGTAAAAATAACAATGTTGTCTCATTTAACCTATATTGGTCTCACTCTCTGATGGAGATTCTGTTTTTATTTTTCAGGAGGCAGTGAGAGAGCCAGAGACAACTCAGTTCCACCACAAGACATTGGATGATGGCTGACATCCTGGCAGGAGACAAACAACATCTAGCCTTCACACAGGGCCCAAATGAAACCGAGAAAATAACAAGACAAACAAGAGATCAATCACCACAGCAAGTCTGCTAACCCATGAAAGGTCAATGGAGGCAAACACCAATGATACCCAACACAACCCAGGGCAAAGGTCCAGAGATACTTAAGATCTCAACAATAAAGCAGACTTAAAACTCACCCACTATGACTCAGGGAACTGAGCAGAAGAAGGGGTGGAAGGATTGTAAGAGCCATGGTGGGGGAGAATATCCAGAGAAATTGCCACCCCCCTCTCAGCAACAATACACAAAGAGGGAAGAAAAAAAAAGGAAAGAAAAACTGGCTACTATTGGGCTGGAGAGATGGCTCAGCGGTTAAGGCACTTGCCTCCAGTGCCTAAGACCCCAGGTTCAATTCCCCAGGACCCACATATGCCAGACCCACAAGGTGGTGGCCCTGGTGCTCTCTCTCTCTCTCTCTCTCTCTCTCTCTCTCTCTCTGTATTTCTCTGCTTGAAAATAAATAAAATATTTTTTTTTAAAAAAAAGAAAAACTGGCTACCTCTGGTGCAGTTCATATCCCCCTAACCTATGGACAGTTACAGTATGTGCACTGAGGAAGTACCCCAGTGGGTAGGGGACAGAGAGGAAGGAAATGGGGACACCTTCACAAAATTTGCTCATACAATGTATACACATATTCATAAGATTAAATAAAAAGAAATAGAGGAAGATTCAGAAGTTAGAAATATCTTCCTTGCTCATGGGTTAGAATGATTAATATTGTGAAAATAGTCATTCATCCAAAAGCAATCTACAGATTAATCAAAATTCCAAAATCTCCAGATAACCAAAACCGTCCTGAGGAAAAGGGACATGGCTGGATGTATTACATACCTAATTTCAAGTTGTACTAAAGGGCCATAGATAAAAAAGTGTCATGGTACTAGCACAAAATAGACATGTAGATCAATGGAATAGACTACAGAATATATGGGCTGGAGAGATGTCTTAGTGGTTAAGGAGCCTAATGACTTGAGTTTGAGTCCCCAGTACCC
>PVHP010021250.1:9248-29715 GCA_004024765.1 Zapus hudsonius
TTATATATATATATATATATATATATATATATATATATATATATATATATATATGTTGTATGGACCTTTGGACTTTTTTGGAGATGTGAACAAACATCTACCAACCCTAGATAGAGGCACCAAGGATAGAAACAAACAAAAAAAATGACTCCAATTCTATTCAAACATAGTTGGTGAACCAATGGGTTTCATTGAGGTTAGTTACAGGAGTGCAGGCAGCTTATGGACCACTACACTTCTGAAGAGAACATCTCTCCCAATAATTGTAAACCACTTAAGCATAATCATGGAGGGTTTGGGTCACGTGGGCCCTCCCTCTTCCTTGAGGCTTGATATTGTGCAGGTATTATGCTGGTCATCACAGCTGCTGATAGTTTTTGAAGGCAATGGGCACGCCTTGCTTGAAGGATGACATTCTACCACAGTGGTATTTTACTATAGCAGCACAAATGGACTAAGACATAATATTCCCATTTCATGAATGAGGGAACTGAACAGTGTGAACGTGTGGTACTTTGCTCAAAGCCAAGCAGCTAGAAGTGGTGATGTGTTATTCAAACTTTGCATTGACTGACTACGTCTAGAGCCATATTGTCTTGAATATGCCCAAACTTGTCTGACTCTTAAGATAGTGTGTGTCTGTGTTATTTAAGCCAACATTCATTGTTCTGCTTGTAATAAAACGTTTTAAGATCTGCAAAAAATAGTGTGTGTGTTTATTGTCTCAAAGTCAACATTAAAAGATATAGGTGATTTATTGATTTTGCCTTGTCACAATCATAAATTTCTTTTTATCTTTTAAATGTCATAGCTGACTTAACTTGTGCCTAGGTAGATCACGTTTGACCACATTGTCAAAAGAGCATCATATATTTGGAGAGAGAGAGAGAGAGAGAGAGAGAGAGAGAGAGAGAGAGAATATGAATGGGCACACCAGGGCCTCTAGCTGCTGTAAATGAATTCCAGATGTATGCATCACCTTATGCATCTGTCTGGGGAATTGAGCCCAGTTCATTAGGATTTGCAGGCTAGCACCTTAACAACTGAGCCATCTCCTCAGCCCTACAAAGAGCATTTTTGACTAACACATTTTAAAAAATCAGCACTTTTGTGATGGTTATACTGTCATTTTGGGGTACAGGTGGTCCCCCAGATTTATAAACCCCAAGTTTCAGGTTCTTTCCTAATCTTTAATGATGAGTAATAAAGACTGGACCAAGAAGGACAAATTATGAATTATAGAGTTTGTTTGGGGTGAAATTACAATTCGTGGTGTTTATTTAAAGGGGATTGGGACTTGGAAAGGAAGACTAGAATGTTTTATGTGGAAAACATATTTCAGAAAAGTGGAAGTTAGGGAGAAATTGAAGCTTAGAGAGTAAAGTTAGAATGAAGCTGGGAACCCATGAGAGCTAAAGAAACTAGGGTTCCAGCAGTGAAATTAGAATGAGTTGGGGATCATGTGGAAAACTAGAGAAACTGGGGGTTAGAAAGTGAAGCTCAGAAGGGGCTGTGATCACACGGAAAGCTTTTAGGAAAGATTTAGGGGGATTGTGGACACGTGAGAGTACCCACGTGGCAGATCCAGAGTGGGAATCCACACATGGTAAATTTAAGGACCTTGAGACAGAGACCAGGGAGATAAGGATTAAAGAGGGGAACACACTTGGCATCAGCTGAGTGCTTTCTCAAGGAGGGAAGCCAGGGAAAAAGGAGAGATCCCACATGGCAAATCCTGAGTGGGAATCTGCACATAGTAAATTCTTGTGCCAAGATGAGAAACCAGCTGTGTGGCATCTTCTGGTTTCCTCCGGGCCTCCATCCCTAGCTGAAACCTGCTCAGCTTTCTCCTATTCTGTCTCAATGGCTCAGTTGGTAAACACTTGCTTTACAAGCATGACAATAAGAGCTAAGAGTCCTAACACCCACATAAATTCTGGGTGGGTAAGGCAGGCCTCCTCTAATACTACACTCAGGAAGCAGGACAAATTGCTCCTTATACCTGCTGAATCACTGAGCTCTTGGTTCAGGTCAGAGACTTAGTAAAAAGGTGGAGAGTGATTTCAACCTCTGGCCTTCAGTGCACCTGTATACCTCCACAAACACATAATATACATGCACACACCACACACACACATGCAAAACAATAGTAAGCATACATAGCATATGCATTACATGTCCTAGGCTGCAATAAAGTGCTTTTTCTATATTGGTTCCCTTCTAGCCACCTGAATAGTTGCTGTCATCAGATGGAACACAGAGAGTCTGAACAACCTGCCCGAGTTCCTATAGCAGGAGCTCAAGTCTAAGTTCCTTTGCTTTGTCACGCAGCCTCTGTGTATGTTCTCCTTCATCTCTCCTTCCCTCCAGGCTGTCCCCTCATCCTAACAAATGCTGCCCAGCGGACTGACCTTCAGATTACAGCTACTCATTGCTTACTCCGTTTTCTGACTGTACTTATCTTACATAAAATCCCTCATGGGGATTTGTAAAATAATTCTTTTCTTTCCGTTTAAAAGAACAGCACAGTAGTGCAGATCTTGGGGTCACGCTGGCTGGAGTCATCCACTTTCCATCATTGCTTGAATTGCAGGTTACCCCATATCTGCTTTAGACTTATCTGTTTTAGCTTTCTGTGCTTCGAGTTTGGTTTTTCTACAGGCATAGAATCTATAATCTCCAAAGAATAATTTTCTTCACATTACTTCGTGCTTCTGAGAATGCTTTTAATGGTGGATATTTTAATATTCTCTTTTAAAGTAGTGACAGACCCTTTAGCTAATCCACTTGCAGTTAGATTTATTTGCTATCTGAACCTCAAAAGAAGAAGCTTTTTTTATATCGACAATGGAAAGTATGTTAATGTTTCCGGCAATATAGGTACTATATAAACTCAAGAGGTAATGAAGATTATTTTCTGAAATTGAAATTGATTATTTCCTATGAAGGTTGATTATAGCTATTGAGATCATGAAAATAAAATGTCAACTCTTTTGTTATTTTAGCGAATAGACTTACTTTTCATGGTAAAATGGCAGTTCCATGCAATAACATTAAAAATGTATTTGAGATTTTTTTGCCCCCCCCAAATAGTCATTTTCAGAGGAATGATCTATGGCTTGTCAACTTACAGCATAGCTGATGTAAAAAGTTTGTGATGGCAACCCTAAATGTTTTATCACCTGTCAAAAATTTCAATGATAATAAAAAGTAACATCCTTTAAATTAATTAGACATGATTAGGACTTTGAGCCCAGAGGCCATATCATTATGCAAAAATTATAACAGTTAGCTATTTAAATTACCATTAAATTGATTCTTATGTTAATTGATATTTCACTTATAACCCTAGATTTAATTTATATGAGATCTCTTGAAATAATAAGGTATAATGAAATATTATTTTGGAAAAATTCCTTAGAGAAAAAACCATGTTCAAAAATTGATTTGTTCTATTTTACTCCAGGTAAAATTTCTGTGTGAGACTAGAGATAATTTCTCAGGGAATGGCATGGCTGACATTCATCTCTTGCATTTGTGTAGCCTCCACAAACACCAGTAGAAATAGTATGTGTAGTTTAATAAGAAAAAAAAATTCCCTAATGAGCAATGCCTCATCTTCTCTGTGGAGTTTAAGCCTGTGAGATGCAGCCTGGGCTGTGACACATTATAGAACAGGAAGGGTAATGCAACTGTGTACACTGCTGATTCTGAAGACAGGGAGTCATACATGCTTCATTTGAGCATCTCTCCACAGGGTTTTAATAAGTAGGTGCTGATGAAGTACGTGTTTGAGGTTAAAATGCCACTTGTAAGAAACATGGAATTATTTGTTCTTCCAGGATAGATTGAGATGAACTGAGGCACATATTAATTTTTGGGTTTCTAAACCCCTTGTGACATTCTCCTCCTAAGTGATGAGTTTTAAATCTTCAAGATGGCAAAACAAGTTGAGATATAGTCTGGTCTCACTTAGAGGTTCAACCCTGTCCTAATTATAGTTGTATACTTAATTTTTTACCAGTTTACAAATTTCATGTATATATATTTTAACAATGTAATAGGAGCCTAGTTTCTGGAGCTAGGTTTTTAATTACTTAAGAATTTTGCAAGAATCTCTAGGTTACTTTGTGTGTTTTAGTAATACCTATGTTTAAGTTAGAAAATGCACTCAAAGTATTACAAATTATATGAATTTATGTTTGTAAACAGGAAATTAAGATTGAGCCACTGAGAAAAATCTGTTAGAGAAGGTGGGATGGTGAATCTTGACTGTCACATTGACTGGATTTGGAATCATCTCCTCTAGTCACGTCTGTGAAGCTGTTTCCAGAGAGATTTAGCTGAGGATGGAAGACACTGAATGTGGACAGCAGCAGTCTACAGGCTGTGGTCCCAGACTAAGTCAAATGTGAAATGTGAAAGTGAACCAGGCACTGGCATTCATTTCTGTTTCTGGCTGTAGACCAATATGACCAGAACTCTCCCAATCCCACCACCATGCCCTTCCTGCTGTGATCAGCTGTATCTCTAAAACAGGGAGCCACAGTAAACTCTTCCCTCAAGTTGGTTTTGCCAGATACTGTATCCCAGAAATGAGTATATTAACTAACAGAGATTGGAACTCTACATAGTCTAGGTCTCCTATACAATGGTTTCTTTCTATCTTCTCACTTAGTGTTCTCATATTTCCTTCTTTTCTGTTCTTTTTGTTTCTTTTGTCTTTATTTTCTAGACTTCATAGAGCATGGATATTGAGCTGAGATGTCACTATATAAAGAGGGAGGAAGGTAAGCATCCTCCCATGTACACACAATTAGATACAACAGCCCAGCTGCGACAGGAGATGCAGGGTGAAGATGAGGCTGAAGTAGAAGTCATGATGAGGAAATAGCATGTTTTTACTAAGTTACAATCCAAGGGGATTGCAGGGGATATGCATTAACTACTCCCAGGAACATTTCCACCCTGGCCAGAGTTCTACTGATTGGCATAATGTTTAGCCCAGTGAGCAGAGTGCTACCTTCTCAGCACTGGGTCTCTACCAGGCTCCTGGATTTGGGTAACATACACTTCTTCCCTGTGATTTTCCCTCCCCAATGATAGCTGCCCTCTAGGTGCTATATATAGGATACCTTTCCTTCTTTTCTACCTTTTCTGTTTCCTTTCTTTCTTTCTTTCTTTCTTTCTTTCTTTCTTTCTTTCTTTCTTTCTTTCTTTCTTTCTTTCTTTCTTTCTTTCTTTCTTTCTTCTTTCTTTCTTTCTTTCTTCCTTCCTTCCTTCCTTCCTTCCTTTTTTTTAATTGTCCATAATGAGTTACATTATTTAATGGGAAGACAATAAGTTGTTATCCCCCATTCCCCAATGCCCCTCTTCCTCTCCCTGATCAGCTGGATATCCTCCTCCATGGGCAGTCTGGATCAGTCCTTGGGGCAGGGGACCATGATAGCCTAGGAGACAGACGGGTTCTGCTGGCCTTAGAGTGTTGCTACTGAGGGGTGTCATGCCTCTGGATAGTCTCCCTCACCATGGCTCTCACAATATTTCCACCCCCTCATCTGCTCATTTCCCTGAGTTGTGGTGGGTGAGTATTAAGGCTGTTTTATTGCTGAGATCTTAGGGGTTTCTGTACTTCTGGATTAGGTTTTGTTGAAAATCATTGGTGTCTGTCTCCTTGGTTTATCCTTTGTTGGGTGATTGGCTGTGGCCCTGAGTCACTTGTTCATCTCATCATTCTCTGTGGGGTTCCATAAGGATACTCCTCATTATGTTTGGGATGGCTCATCTCTTGTCCGGATGTCAGCTATCGGCCTGCAGTTCATTGGTAGGGTAGGATGAGCCACAGCTCTCTCGCTGCCTTCTGAAAGATACAAACAGTGTCTCCATCGGAGAGTGAGAACAGTATAGGTTAACTGAGATACACATTTTTGAATTGGCTAGATTCTATTTTTAGTAGACTCTCGTTCAGGCTCGCATAGTGCATCACTCCTTGGGGGCCTAAGATTCCGGTTCCCAGTGCAAATCGTCCTAAGTCCCCAGTTCCAGTTGAGGGCTCTCCCTCACTAAGTGGAGTGTTTGGCTGAATTTAAAAGCTGTTGATTGCCTCCCCCAGGCTTTGGCTCCTCTGTTGAACAAGTGATCCATTCCTGGTTTGCTGTTCTCTCCCAGTAGGAAGTGTGGTTAGCCTACTCATGGCAACAGGCTGTGATCCATTCCAGTGATCTCTGTTTATTCCAGCTGTTGTTCACCAGCTTCCCCTGGCAGTTTATGCAGTACCTTCCAGCACTGCACTAACTACCATCTGGGGGCTGGATTTCTGGGCCTCGAAGGGTCTCTCGATGCTAATTGATTGCTTTCTTTGGTTTCTTCGGCAACAGGGTTTCACCTCTGGCCTGGGGTGGGCATCCAAGAGCCTTGACAGAATCCTGTCTTGTTTTTGGGACCTCATAGGTCACTTTGGTCAACAGCTCAGTGAGGGAAGGAGCCGGTGACTGGGACTAGGGGTTGTCAGACTGACCAATTTTCATAGGTTTAGACTCTCTCTCCTACTACTCATGGCCCCTCTTGCCAGATGACACCCACTACTTACTCAATAGGTTACATTATGCATGTGAGGATTTTATGCTTTTGAACCCAATTTGGTTTAGTCTCATACTTAAGCCACTCCCCTCTCCCCATCCCTTTCCCCTAGTTCATAACCTCTCACTTCTTACTACTAGTCTCAGCAGTTAAGGCACTTGCCGCCAGTGCCTAAGGCTCCTAGTTCAATTCCCCAGGACCCACATAAGCCAGACCCACAAGGTGGAGGCCCTGTTGCACTCTCTATCTCTATCTCACTTTCTCTCTCTCTGTATCTCTCTGCTTGAAGATGAATAAATAAAATATATTTAAAAAAATTCCATGTGTTGCAAGCTTAGTTCCAAGGTCATAACACTATTTGGAAGTGGAAGGACCTTTTAAGAGGCAGGGCTTAGGGAAATGAGGTCAGATACAGGGAAGGGGAATATATTTTTTGAAATAGTTCCTGGGAATTTTTTCCTGACAGCTATGAGGTGAATGAGATTAGAAGCTTCTTTTGTCATATACTTACACTCAAAAGCCATGGGGGAAAGTGCCCATGGACTGAATCTTCTGAAGCTCTGAAGCCAGTAAACATCTAGGACACCCTAGTGAGAAAGAAGGGATGGAAGACTAAGAACCCGGTCTGAGAAGTTAGTGAAGGATGAGACTAGGTTGGAACTGTGACAGAAAGTATGTGAACTCTATCAACCCATCGGCTTCCCTTATAAATCACAAAGTCAAAGGTAAAGTTCTTATGAATTTCAACATAATGATCATAGGGATATTCTACAAAAGCATTGGTCACATCTGGGAAACTGGCCCTAATTAAAATAACTCATGTGGTTCACATGACTGAGCCCTGACCAACTGCGAAAGACAATACAGGGTAACTCTAGGAGAGAAGAACTCAGAGCAGTGACTGTCTTCCTCCTCAACACTTCTGAGCACATAGCAAAGGGCTCTTGCAGTACAGTCTTATCTGAGCTCTCTTTTAGCTGCTGACATTTCATGCTAAACGTACTCTTCTATGACTCAAATTCCTTGTCTTTATCTTATTTTCCATTTCATACACAAGGTGTTAGTAAGTTGAATTTTTTTCTATTATTTTACCTCTACTTCCCGTAACTCTTACCTTCTTCAGAAATCTCCACTTATCCAAATTATCTCAGGAATAAAATTACCCCCCTCAAATTGCCCATATTTCTACCTCTATCTTTAACATACCTCAGAATTTTACTGTTGAAATTTTCATAGACAAGGGTCATCCTTAATGCTTCAATTTATGTGGAATGTTTCATCACTCTCCATGAAACTTCCATAAAAATTTCCAGGTACTTTGCATAGTAGATATGCATACCTGTGCCCTCTATTATCTTTCTTATGCTATGTTAATCACAGTGTCATCCAGGTGTGATTTTAATTTAATGCTACAGAGAGACTGAGTGCTTTCTGTACTCACAAGTCTTTGGAGAGAATCAGGTCCCCTTTCTTCCCACATGTCAAATGTGGAAGTGGCCCGGAGCTTCCTTCTTCCTTCTATATTCTGTACATATGAGGTTCTATAGGCTTCTTAGAGGTCCAAGCTCTCTTGTCTTTCATTGCTGCCTAGTATCTTCTAGCCCTTTGACACTAAGGTCCGGGACGGAGCGGTAGACTCAGGAAAGCTCATCTAATCTATGGAGTCTGTTAGATCAAATACTAGTGAAAACAGAGAATGGGAGCTGGATTGTTTTCTGTTCATTTCAACCCTGAACTACATTTCTATCTTAGAACACACACACATTCATAGAGGCAACCATATTTATGTTGATTTTTATACTTGAGGGGGCTACATTTAGTGAAAATCCTAAACATAGACAGAAGTGTCTCTAAGCTTTGGAATTCTATCATTCAAAAAGTTTATTCCAAATTCAGGGATCATGCAGTAGGAATGGAGAAGCAAGGGGAGGGAGGGATACAGATTCCAGAAAATACCAGAGACTTGAAAGAAATCTCCAGAAAGCAAGATTGTCAAAATTTATAATTTTTTAAAAAAATATTTTATTTATTTTCAAGCAGAGAGATACAGAAAGAGAGAAAGACAGAGAGAGAGAGAGAGAGAGAGAGAGAGAGAGAGAGAGAGAGAGCGCACACCAGGGCCACCACCTTGTGGGTCTGGCTTATGTGGGTCCTGGGGAATTGAACCCGGGGCCTTAGGCACTGGAGGCAAGTGCCTTAACCGCTGAGCCATTTCTCCAGCCCAAAATTTATAATTTTTATAGTCATTTTATATGCACTGACATTCACATCTTATGCATATATGTCTACCATCTTACCTCCTCTTCTCTGCCTAGACATCTTCATTCATGCCTAAGCAAAGAGTCGGCTAAAGATACAGAAAATGCATGTTTTTTTTAGAACTTTAGAATCTCAAAAGCAAATATACTGATGATCAGGCTTACATTTTGCAGGCATTTTGAACCTTAAGGAGCCTAAATTGCTGTAAGTAAACTAACAGAAGCTGAACAATTGTCCTTTTCACCTGAATATATGCCAGAGGAGAATCTGGGAAAGTGGAGAGAAGGGTACTTCCTGAAGAATACTTCTTCCCAGAGCAGAGCCAAGAAGGAGCCAACCATGTTTAAAGGGCATTTTATATTACTCTAAGTCCTGTAAATATTTTCCAGGTGTCTGCAGAAAATGTTTCCTCCCAGAAGGGAAATAATCTGCTCTCCATGACAATAATGGTCTTATACACATTTCCAGGACAGATAGCAGACTACTAGATTTCCCCATAGTCTTGCCCTGAGGATGACCATGAATGCATTGAGGCAGTAATGAATGCCTATCTCATATTCATCTGAACATGACAGCATTTAAATGGATGGCATATAAATCCACTGAATATGAGCATAAGTGAGTGGCTTCTCAGTTACAAAAATTGGACCCTTGATTCCATGTGATTTTCTAAATTTGTAACAATGAATAATCTATAGTTGTGTTGTACCACTTATAAGCAGCTTGTTGTAGCTTGGATTTTGAAACTTTCCCCAAACTTTGCAAGTTAATGGCTTCATACCCAGAGTTGATCTTTTAAGAAATGGTGGTATATGAAGGATGTTGGATATTGTAGTTACTTTTGCCTCCCTAGAACAAAGCACCTGACCAAAAACAGCTGATAGGAAGGGGTTTCTTTTGATTTTGGCTCACAGTCTTGAGGGGAAACTCCATTAGCTTTCCAGGGAAAAGATGGCAGAGATCAGACTGAACTAAACTCTGACAAGGGGAAAGCTGGGCTATAACACCCAAAGCCTGCCCCCAGCAACACACCTTGTAGTGGTTTGATTGTAAATGTGTATTCAGCATAGCCTCAGGGATTTTTGATTGGAATTGAGCTTGCTACTAAATTCTCTAGTGCAGAGCCCTGCTGGGGAAGAGATATGGTCATATCATTGAGGGTGGATTTTAAGTCCAGCCTTACTAAGTGTGTTAAAAGCCATTTTCTGTTCTGGCTCTCATGGTTGCTGGTGTTGGTTTTGTTTTCTCTGTGCCAGCTTCTTCAACCATGATGGAACTTACCCTGGATTCTGTAAAGCCCAAATAAACCATTTCCTCCCATAAACTGTTTCTGGTTAGGTGTTTGTTTCAGTAACAAAAGAGAAATTGCAACATATTTCCTCTAACAAGGCTTCAAATCCCAAATTGCCAACAGCTGGAGACCAAGTATTCATATGTGTGAGTCTATGGGGGACATCTGTTTCAAAATGATGGAGACATGATAAAACTAGCTTCTTACAATCATTTAAGCCAGGGGCAGGAACCCGAAGAGTGAACTATAAGATGTCACACCACTGGCTTTGACAGAGCTGGAACTTGCATCTGTTCCTGTGTGATCCAAGATTGCTGCCAATGACATTCCCCCAGCAGGAACTTCCTGACTCTTCCTCAGATCAGCTATTTTGGATCAGATCCTGAGTCCAGAAACCAATCATCTCTTGGCCCCTCTTGGGTCAGCCCCTAGAGTCAACAAATTGATCAGATCTTGGCCCTGACTGAGTTAACCCCTTATATCCACTAGTCAATTGGGTTTCTTCTTACAAGCCTGAGTCTAATGTTGAGGCTCATTCTAATTGGATGTCTTATCAGTGTAAAGGAGATTAGCCACATGGCCCAGCCCTTTCTTTTAGCCCTGTGATCTGCCCTGAATGCAAATCTATCTCTCCTTTCCAGTTTTACTCAAGCCAGCCTGGCTGGGAAGGGAGAGCACATCTCTCAGCCTGGGTATTTTTCTGGTTACCTTCTATGTATGTAATGCTTTGGGGTACTGTGATGGTTAAGTTTATTTGTCAACTTGATCTATGTAATAATCCATAATAATAATAATCTTGGGTGGGTCTCTGAGTTTGCTTGCAGGAAGGATTGACAAAATCCTTTTGGGATTTTGGAAAAGGGAGGAGTTCCCTTCTCCAGAGTGAGCCCTTCCAAGCAGTGGGTGGGCCTTCCAAAGGGAATAAATATAAGGAAGCTTGTGGGGGGAAGGGAAGCTGATTCCTTCCTCCCCCGGCTGCTGGTGCTTGTTCGCTTGTTCATGGCTTGCATTCGCATCCTGCTCTACCTGGACATTGGAGCCCAGTTTCCTTAGCCTCATATGGTGGACTGAAGAGCAGCCACTCCCAAGGGAGCCATCAGGCCTTCTGGGCTGGATTGGACTGCTGAGGCATCCAGCCATGTGGACTGAACAGCTATTGGTTTCTTTATCTGTGGGGTGGAGACTGTTATTGTTGGACTGTCATAAACTACCCCAATAAATTCCCTTTTATTATAATCCGTTCTATCAACTCTGTTTCATCTAGAGACCCCTGACTAATATAAGTAACTTCTCACATTGATTACATGTATTTAATCTCTGAGTCCTTCACTATTTCTTAATCCTATCTGGTCTTTTATTTGAAGGGGATCTTTTGGTTCCTATGTTTTGCCTTCCATAAGTGGGTATCTCTCCTTTCCTCTCCCTTTTTATCCAGAAAAGGAGAATTCTTCTTTGGCTCGAATCTTTTAGCTAGTTTTTCACCTAGATCTTTATTCTCCATAAAATAAACCTAACAATTCATAATTTCTCCTCAAATAAACCTAGTAATTCATAATTTATCCTTCTTATAATCTGTTTTTTTTCAAATCTTTGCTATAATAGACAAGGGTCCAATTTTTAGGGTTCATAATCCCTCCCCAAACCCCAAAAATCTTGTGTCATGGTCACCAAATTTCACTCCTAGCCCCCATAGACTAAAGAGCATCTCATGATACAAAATAGATTCAGTCCAACTTTAAAAAATATTTTATTTATTCATTTTCAAGTAGAGAGAGAGAGAGAGAGAGAGAGAGAGAGAGAGAGAGCACCAGGGCCACCACCTTGTGAGTCTGGCTTATGTGGGTCCTGGGGAATTGAACCCGGGGCCTTAGGCACTGGAGGCAAGTGCCTTGACCGCTGAGCCATCTCTCCATCCCTCAGTCCAACTTTAAAAGTCCTCATAGCCTTTAGCAACCTGAACACTGTTCTAAAATCTAAAGTCTCATCTGAAACTCAAGATAATCTTTTAATTGTGAACCTGTAAACTCAAAGCACAAATTATATACACACAATGGCACAGAGGAAACATTCCCACTGGGGAAAAGATGAACTTCAAGGAAAGACGGAACCAATGCAAGATCTCAACAAGCAGGGTAAATATCAAATCCAGAAACTCCATTTTTTGGCATCTGGGACCAATAATAATATCTCTGGATTCCAAATTCAGATCCCCTTGGAAGACATCCTATACTCCTGACATCCCCAAAATCTGGAGTATACAATGCAGTCCACATTCATCCTCATGGTTTGATGGAAACTCCTCATCACCTTTATTCAGGGACAATACTTCACATTGCCTAGGACCCATCTCCTAAAAGCTGTGTTGCAAATTCAATGATCTTCTTTCCTGCATTTATAATACTTACAAAGCCAGTACCAGGCAGACTAGAAAATTTGTCATTCAGGGTGGGAACAAAGGCAACTTTGAAGAGCAGAACAACACCATTCACAGTCTTCCTTCAGGCTTCTCATTTTATAAAAGTCAACACTCTTCCACTGTCCTAGTGGAGAACGGCTGACACAGTCTCAGTGGTGGTAAGCTCTCATGCAGTTGCAGCTGAAGAGGATTGCAATCTCCACCCCAGAACTATCATTCCTATTTGTGCCAAACTTTACATATCCTTTCCTTGCTTTCCCTCCCAAAAACAACAGTCAATTACCAGTTCACTTTGCTCAAGTTCTCAGGACACACAAGAGATCGGGCCACCTATCAAACTGTCTCTAGCCAAGTCCTGAAAAAGTTATTCTGTCAGAAGCTGTTATAGTTAACTCTCAGTGCTGGCAGAAAGAACCCAACCAAAAGAAAGCTGATGGAAATGGTTTATTTTGACTTACAAACTTGAGGGGAAGCTCCATCATAGCATTAGAGAAAATGATGGCTTGAGCGAAGGCTGGATATCACCTCCTTGCCAAAATCAGGTGGCAATCAGCAGCAGGACGGTATGCCAAACACTAGCAAGGGAAGCTGGTTATAACACCACAAGCCTGCCCCCAACAATACACTTCTATCAAAACTCCAACTCACAATTGCCATCAGCTGGGGATCAAACACCCAAAACACATAAGTCTATGGGGGACAACTGAATTAAACCACTACATTCCACTCCTTACCCCATAAACTGACAACCATATATGATGTAAAATGCAATGCATTCACTCTACCCTCAAAAGTACCCATAGTTTTTATCAACCTCAATGCTGTTCAAACATCCCCATATTTTAAGGTCTTTAACTGAGACATAATACCAAAACACACACACACACACACACACACACACACACACACACACACACACACACACAAAACATAATGACATTGAACAAATATTCACACTGAAAAGATGATATTAGGCATAGAAAAGACATACTGAATGAAAACACAATTTAAAACAAACTAGGTAAATATCAAAGTCTAACTTAACTCTAACTAACCTATGACAAGTCTCCAAGTCCAATAATTCTAACCAGGGACAGTCTCTGGAGGCCCAATTCTGCCCCTCCAGATAGGCCACTCACACTCTAGGAAAACTTCATGCAATACTGGTAGCTCTCCTTGGCAGCCATCCAACAGTCCTGACATTTCTACTGGGTCTTCACTGCAACCAAATGTTCATCCTCATGGCTCCACAGGTCTCCATATAGGCAATCCAACAGACCCGCTTCACACTGCCCATGGCCATTCCCAAAAAAACAAAACTGTGGTGAAAATTCAAGGACCCTTTCTTTCTTGCATTTTTTATACTCCATAGAACTAGGTGAGCTCCCATCTTGCTAATCTAGGGGTGAAAAAGCCAACTTTGAAGAGCAGAAAATCTCTTTCAGAATTCAGGCACCTTGCTTCAAAAGAGTCTGCATTCTTCCTGCTGTCACAATGCAGATCAGCTGGCCAAATCTGAATAGTTTCAATCTCTAAAACAATTGCAGCTGAACAGGAAGCATTTTTGACCCACAAATTTTAATTCTTTCTATGTCATATCCATCTGTTGACATCAGTCCATTTCTAAGCAATGTAACCCTGCACAAGTTCTCCAGATACAGGCAGGCAGAAGGCAGCAGTCTTTTCAAACAAACTGCAGCAGACCAGTCCCAATGAAGTTATTTCTCACTCTCATAAGCCAAACCTCATAGTACATAGTTCTTACTATATTCAAGTCTTTAAACTTTTACCAGAATGTCCATGAAGCTATACTTACAGCACTGCAAGGAGTCTCTTAGGCCAAGGTTTCAAGTCCTTCCACATTCCTCATATAAATCAGTTCCAAAATGCCACAGAATCAGGGTTCTAGCAGCCACAATCTCATTCCTTGGGACTAATTTCACTGTCGCACTTAGCATCCTCATTGATGGCAGAAAGAATACAACCAAAAGCAGCTTGTAGAGAAAAAGGGTTTATTTTGGCTTAAAGACTTGATGGGAAGCTCCATTATGGCAGGGAAAACGATGGCATGATCAGAGGCTTTGTATCACCTCCACCACGGTATTGCAAACAGTGGCAGGAAAGTGTGCCAAACACTTGCAAAGGAAGCTTGCCACAAAAGACATAAGCCTGTCTACAACATCAAACCTCCAAAAATCTCCAACTCCCAGATTGCTATCAACTGGGGATGAAAGCAACCATAGACATAAATTTATGCAGGGGTTGGTTTCCTGAATCAGAACAAAACACCACATAAGCCAAGCCTCTATAGTCCATAGTTCTTTTCTGTATTTAGATCATTCTAACTCTGATCTGAGTGGTCCATAAAACTCTGCTTAGAGTACTTCAAGTCATCTCTAATCCAAAACTCTAAATCCTTTCAATTCCCTGCCACAAATAAGTTTCACAAGACCAAAAGCTACACAGTCAGGTTTTTAGCAGCAACAAATTCCATCTCCTAAAATGCCACCAACTAGTTACCAAGCATTACAAATTTATGAGTGTATGGGTGACATCTGATTCAAACCCCCACACAGGGCCTAAGAGGATACCTTAGGTCATTGAGAGTACATCTGTCATAGTCAGCTCTATCCTGCTGGTATATACTTCTAACAGACCCAGTTTATAAGAGAAATGTGATTTATTTGAAGTTTACAGTTACAGAGAGAAAAACCACCATTAGCAACTCCAACAGCAAGTACACTCAGGGCAGTCAAACAGTATGGAATCCAGGCAGAGCTCTGACTACTCTCTGTATACTTTAAACTGGAATTCCAGATCTGTCTCCAGTAACATTTAAGGGCTGGATCCTAGGGTCTGCCCACAGTGACCAATCCTCCAGCTAGGTGGCTAGAGACAAGCTTTTAATAAAACTGGAATTTATTGGGGGACATCTTTTCAAACTACCACATTCTGCCTCTGTCAATAGATTATAACTAATTTATATTTTATATTGTGTTCAGTCTATATTTAAAGGTATCAGTCTTTACCAACTTAAGACTGTTTTAAAGTCCCAAGTCTCACTGAGATTTAAGACTATTTCTTAAAATCAAAACAAGTTATATATTTTTAACATATAATGGCACAGAGTAAATATTTAACTGTTAGGAGGCATAACAAGAAGAGTCTAGATCAATGTAAACTTAACAACCATTAGGCAAATATCAAACATCTGCAGTTTAAGTCCAATATCATAATCAGTGACTGACACTCTCTGGATCTTTAAATTTTGCTCCTCTATCTTGGCTAAGTAGCTGGGAAAAACTTTTATACAAAGCCAAAAGCACTCAATGTGAGATTTTGTATAGTCCTGATATATTAAATCTTCTTTGTTGGTTCTCCGTGTAAATCACAGTCTATCTTTCAATGGCTTTACAAACCTCTGTATTAGGGCCATCATGTCCTGTCTCACTTGTTATATCTTAGCATCAGCTCCTGGAACCATGTGTACTTTATGACCCACTCCAAGCATTATTTTATATTTCTGAAACCAATATCATGTGCATATGGCATGCCCATATTGTTAATTTAGGGGTGAAATAAATTGTGACCTTGAAGAGCAGGTTCCTTCCTTTTAGCCATCTCTTTTTAAGAGTTTGTAATTTTATCATTTAGTTTTTTTTTGGGGGGGGGGAGGGTGGAATTACCTCAGGTATTTTTAATATCATTTTAATGTAAAGCAGTTGGACTGGTTTCCTTATTCATAATAATAGTTCTTTAATAATAATAGCAGCTTTGCAACCAGTCTTAGTAAAATTAAACTTCATTGAGTTTTTTTTTTTACTTTAAATCTTAATTTTTTTTAGTTTCATTTCTATAGCCAAGTATATCAGTCTATTATAAATTTGGGCATTGGTAGCAGAATGCAGCCAGCCCTTATGTAAGGTGCACAGATGCAACAAAGTTCTCTGTAGTCTTTCTTTTCTCTTTAAAAGTTCATAAGCCAAGCCTTTAAAATACAAATTATTTTTTACTTAGTATTTTTATACTCTTACCAAAATAGTCTATAAAACTTTGATGGCCATTCTAAAAGGCATTTTAATTGCAAGTTCCAAGTACTGTCTAGTACAAAAGTTCTAAAAGACCAAAATCCACATGGTCAGATTTATCTCAGAAACTCAACCCCACTCCTGGTACCAATTTTTGTTGTAGTCAGCTCCACAATGCTGGGATGAACCTCCAGAACAGGCAAAATTTATAGGAGAAACAGAATTCATTTGAAATTTACAGATAGAAGCAGAGAGTAAAATCCACCATCAGCACCCGCAAAGGCAAGCACACTCAGGCAGCCAAATGCAAAAAATCCAGGCAGAGCTCAGACTGCTCTCTGTATACCTTAAGCTGGAATTCCAGATCTGCCCACAGTAACACTAGGCTGGACCCTAGGATCCATTCACAGTGACCCATCCTCAAGATAGGTGGCTGAAGACAAGTTTTTAATAAAATTCCTGAATCTCTTAGAGCACATACATTCAAACTACCACAACATACTTGAAGGGGATTCTGCCTATTCCTCCTAAACCTTCTGTTTCCTGGCTTTTTGTTGTCACAAACAGCCTCCATGAGGTACTGCTTCCTCTAGAACAAAGCAGTGGGTTAATCCATCATGGACTGGAACCTCCAAAACAGTGAGACAAATGAACATTTCTCTTTTAAGTTAATTATCTCTATTATTTAATTATCTTGATAGAAATATGCCTAGCATAAATGATACATTTTATTCAGCAGGTTGTTTCTATAATTGATTTCCTATACTGTTTCATTTCTTATTTGAATCAGAAACTTTAAAATTTATCTAAAACCAGATTTAATGCAAAATTTAGAAAAATGTATTTATTACTGTCTTGATATGTTTCATAGCTCATACATGTGACTCCATATTGTGGTTTATTTGGTGTCAGTATGTTAAGTATTTTGTGGTCTGAACACAAGTATTTAACATGTATGGGAAAATTTAAGCATAAACTATTATTCTAAAGGTAAACATTTCAACATTCTTAAATATTCCAATAGTCAACATACACAATAACTGAACCATATCATATAAAAACCCATTATAATTGAAATGTTCTTTATAATTTATATTTATTATGCTTGAATAATATCATCCATCTTCATTTTTGCCATAAGTGGCACTAGGTTAATCTCCAGAGGCATTAGATTGAGACTGAGTTTAGATGGATCATTCAATTACTATGTAGTACCATGACATTACTCACGGAACATGCTTTGTTTCAGTTACTACCTAACATCATACATGACTCATGGAACATGCAATGTTTCAGTTACTACCTAGCACCATGACATGTCTCATGAAATATGCTGCTTTTCCAGAGATAACTAGAGACAGATGCTGAAAAGGTTTTGCTTTTCTTGTTTGTATTTTTTCTGCTCATTAAACTTGTATCTTCTTTGTCTTGATTATTTTAAATCTTATCTTTATCTAGAGAAATGCAGTTTTTCAAATTAAAATACTAACACCTGCTGTTATATATAGAGAAAGTTGCTTCTGTCCTAGAGGCACTGGCAGTGAGTAACAAATAGTTTTAAGGCTTCCTTTAGCAACAGCTGTGGTTATGAATGTATGAGTGCTGGCTGGCAGGTCCCATCTTCCACAGATCCTCAGGCAAACTAATATGAGTCATAAATATCAAGTTCTGTTTGAAAAATAATATAACTATTGTTAGAATGTTTGCCAAAGGCATATAAATAAACAACAATAATAACATATTTCTCATGCCATTTTCTTCATTGATTCTCAGCAAAATACTTCCTAATTTTGTACCAAATCTTGCAATTCTCATTTCTATCAAAGTCAAAGTCTTGGCCAAATAATGAATACACATTGAACCACAAGTTAAGATGACACACCAACTGTGGTGGTTTGGATTTGTTTAGTTCTATATGTTTTATTGTATGATTTAGCCTTAGTGAATGTGATGACTTACAAGGCAATGTAGCTTTTACAATCACATGGATATTTTTAAGGAAATCATAAGTAGGACAGAGAGCCCAGGAGAATAAGAAAATGTGTGTGTGTGTGTGTGTGTGTGTGTGTGTGTGTGCGTGTGTGTGTGTAAAATAACAAAGTATCCTTCTGAGATCACTATTGTTACATGTATATTATTATGCATATTTATATAATTGTCTTTGCTTTTATTTTCCCTCAATTATAAAAGAAACAATGATGGAACTAGGTACTTGAGTAAGAGATGATGATAGTATATAAATAAATTACCTTTTCACATAAAGTAGGAGCAGAGAACTATCATAACATGGAATTATGGAGTGAGATTTAAGCTAAATGTTTAAGCTAATGGTAGGATGAAAAAATATCTTTGAGAAATTGAGAAATCTAAAAATATCATAGCCACATAAGGCTACTTCCACAATGTAAACTGATTCTAGGATACTTGAAATGGGGTGTGTGTGGAGGGTGATGATTTTCAAATGACTTCTGTGACTTGATGAAGCAGGAGGAAAGGACATGTAGTTAGTTCTATGGCTTTTTCTCTACCTCTAAAGATGCATGAGGATTTGAATCCTCCTGGAAATACTTAAGTCAATAAATTGTTGGGTATTTATCTTTCTGATCCAAGATGAATGAAAAGCTACCTAAAGGTTATTCATCAGCAGAAACACCTGTACATCATGTCCAGATGTTTATTTAGTCACTAGTGGCTAACTGATAAGATGGATCTACATTCAAAATTGAGTGCTAGCTATGCACCACTGAGCAACCAGCAATGGAAACTGATGAACTTCTGATTCTATTGTGACCACACATAACTCGAGGGTTGAATGTCCCAGGTGCCAGAACTGTAAGGAAGATATCAGACCAGTTTTGTTCTGTTGCTTGCACCCTGACATTTCCTTTCCTTTCTTCTTTCTTAAAGCTAACTCTACTGAGTGTCCAGTGAAATCAGTTTCATCCTGTGAGCTGGATGTCAATCTAAACTCAAGACCACTACTATAAACAGAGCAGAGTGCAGGAGTAGAGGGTAGATACAATTGTCACATATGGTTAGGTTTATCACACATGTTTTATGTCAAGGTATGAGCATAAAATTAAAATTACACTCAGTAGCATCTACAACCTAGTTGTAGTTATTTTTAACATGTCCTTAAGTTTGAGATATGTACACATCTAATGATAATTAGATCCCATAAATTTTCTTTTTTGTAAATACTTTTCTCAGATTTCTGAAGGTTTGGTGGTGGTGTATTGTTTCATTTTGATTTTTAGACAGAGCCTTATTTAATCTGGCTGGCCACAATTATTTATTTGATGTCACTGAGGCTGTCCTTGATCTCTTGATCCTCCTGCCCTCATCTCCCAAGGTTTAGGAATACAGTCACGCACCAGAAAATATCATCATTTTAATGGCTGCAAAGATTTCCATCAAGTGACTCTTGCATTATTTATTAAACAACTTCTCTTAACTAACAATTAGCAAATTTTCACGATTAAAACAACACTCCTTTTGATACATGTAATTAAGTCAAAATTTATAATTCCCCAAACAATATATGAAAAGATATGCCTACATATTCTTCTATCAACATTATTTTAAAAAATATTTTTAATTTATTTACAGAGAGAGAGAGAGAGAGAGAGAGAAGAGGCCAGCAGAGATACAGAGAATGAGTGTACCAGTGTGTCTAGGGACTGCAAATCAACTCTAGATGCATGTGCTACTTTGTGAATCTAGCTTTATGTGAGTACTGGGTAATCAAACCTGGGATTTTAGGGTTTGCAGACAAGTACCTTAGCTGCTGAGCTAGTTAATTGAGAACATTAATTTTTAAGTGACAGTCAATTATGTATATATATATATATATATATATATATATATATATATATATATATATATATATATATA
>PVHP010021251.1:0-29677 GCA_004024765.1 Zapus hudsonius
CCATGAGTTCAAGGCCACCCTGAGACTACATAGTGAATTCCAGGTCAGCCTGGGCTACAGCAAGGCCCTACCTCAAAAAAAAATAATAAATAAAACAAATAAAATGTAATTCTCTTTTCTCTGTATTGACGAATGCTAACTAGTGCATTACCATGAATGATTAAGTGTTTAGGTCAGTCATTCTACCTTTTCCCCTAGCAGGGGTCAACCTTTAATGACTTCCCAAGACGTCAAATGCCTTGTCCTGTATGATTCAACTTCTAGCCGCTTTTCGCCACACTTTCTATTACTTTCCTTTACAGGTTCATTGTTTGGTCAAACTAAACTATAGTTTCTAGCTCACACATTTTGAAGAGTGCTATTATTAGATGCATGTAAATGCCAAACAAAAAAGTGGCTTTTGATCAAAATATTTAGGAAGACCTGCACAGTATAGATTGAGAGGGTTTTGTTTTGTTTTGTTTTGCTTTGCTTTGCTTTTTTGAGACAGGGTCTCAGGTAGTCTAGACTGGTCTCAAACTTGCTGCCTAGCCAAGGATGAGCTTGATCGTCTAATTCCCCGTCTCTGCCTCTCAAGTGCTGGGATTATAGGCATGTGTCACTTTACCTGGTTTTTATGGTGCTGGGGATTGAACCCAGGGCCCATTCACGTTAGAAAAGCCCCATTGAATTACATTTCCAGCCTCCTCTGAGAGATTTTTTAAATGCATTTTAGCATCTTAAATTTCTGGGAAGTTCTTCAGTAAAGAAATCTGTTCAACTCAGTAAGTCATAGTTGGATCAGTCAGCATCCAGAAGACAACACTGCAGCTATGCCAGGGAGTTCTAGAACAGAGTCTAAAACAAGAAATTGATTTGTAAAATTATGGAGTTGGGGGTGGTGAGAGGGGTTTAGCAGTTAAAGAAGCTTGCTTGCAAAGCCTGCTGGCTTGGGCTTCATTCCCCAGTACCCTCATAAAGCCAGATGCAAAAAATGGCTCATGCATCTGGAATTCATTTACAGTGACAAGAGGCCCTGGTGTGTGCATGTACACACACACAAATATATAAAAAGCATACTTTGGGATGGCACGATGGATCAGCAGCTAAAGGGCTCGCTTGCAAAGCCTGCTGGCCTGGGTTTGAGTCCCCAGTACCTACATAAAGCCAGATGCCCAAAGTGGCACATACATCTGGAGTCTGCAGTGGCAAGAGGCCCTAACATGCCCATACTCTCGATCTATCTGTCTGCCTCGTTCTCTCTGTCTCAAATAAATAAAAATAAAGAGATAGAAAATAACTAAAACATTTTTTGAAATTCTGGAGTCATTGTAAGGGTAAATAGCTGCATGGAAGGACAACCCAGAGATGGACGACATGAGGGAGACACCGTTCCCAGGACTGGAGGGAGGAGGCATTGTGACCACTACGAACATGGCGATGTGGTGAAAGGGAATGATGATTCAGGAGGCAGAAGCTATACCCTGCAACATGAAGAGACCAGATGTGGAATAGATTTGTTTGGGGCAGAGTCTCAGCCTCAGTTAAGCCTTTTGATCACAGCAGCCCTGGCTGACATTTCACAATTTTATTGATACATAATAATTGGACATATGGGTGACAGGGTGCTGTTCTGATCTGTGGGTAGATACATTGTGGAGTCTGGCTATGCTGCCTGCTACTGTGTGAGAAATTCTGCCTGGTTAACCTAGGCCTTACATTCTTGATCCATAGAACGTTTGTGAAATCATAAGTAATTGTTTTAAGTTACTAAGCTTCAAAGTCATTTTTTTAACAGAAAAATATACAAGTAGTACAGATTTTAGTATCTGGAAGTGGGGTTCTGCTGTGAAAAAAATCCTTAAATTCAGAAGTGAACCTGGAAGTGGGCAGCAGTTTTGAGAATGTCTCTTTTTGGGGGGTGGCGGGGACAGATGTCATGTAGCTCAGGCTGGTCTTTAACTTGCTATGTATGCAAGGGAAGATGACTTTGAACTTCTGATCCTCCTACCTCTACCTCCCAAGTACCTGGATTAAAGGCTTATGCTATTATGCCTGACTAGTTAATGAGTATCTTGAAGAAACTGTTAATAAATATATCATGATCTTTTAAAAGTTTTATTATTTATTTTTTTTTAAAAAATTATTCATTTTCAAGCAGAGAGAGAGAGAGAAAGAGAGAGAGAGAGAGCATCAGGGCCACCACCTTATGGGTCTGGCTTATGTGGGTACTGAAGAATTGAACCCGGGGCCTTAGGCACTGGAGGCAAGTGCCTTAACCGCTGAGCCATCTCTCCCTTATTGATTTATTTATTTGAGAGAGAAAGAGAGAGAGAGAGATAGGCAGACAGAGTGAGTATGGGTGTGATAGGGCATATCCGATACATGTGTATCTGGCTTTACATGGGAAATCCAACCCAGCCATTAGGCTTTGCAAGCAAAGTGCCTTTAACCACTGAGCCATTTCTCCAGTCCTCTCGTGATCTTTGACATTCCTGTAGGTGAAAGCTTGCTCAAGAAAATGGGGTGACGTGAGTGGGACCTGGACATCATCACACAGTGGCAAAGACTTCAGCAGCACCAATGTCTAGAGAAACAGAAAAATAGAAAATATGTCTAATGAACTGGGGGACCTAGCTAAGGAGATATGTAGGCAAAGGCTTATCCTCACCGCTTATAGCTCAATGTGAAAGGAGAGAAGTGAGCCAAAGAAAGAATAGGAGCAAAGATGAAACAAACTATGCTGGTTTTAGTTGGACACGGTAGTGCAAGCCTTTAATCCCAACACTGGGGAGGCAGAGGTAGAAGGATCGCTTGCTGTGAGTTTGAGGCCAGCCTACAGAGTGAGTTCCAGGTGAGCCTTGGGCTAGAATGAGACTTTACCTTGAAAACACCAAGAAAATAAGAAAAAGGAATTTGTTGGTTTTGAAATTTCTCTGAATGGCAAGCAATACTGAAATGCAGATACAGCCTCTGAGCCAAAATCCAATGCAGGAAACTATTAAGAAAACATAGTCTAAGAGCTGGGCGTGGTGGCGCACGCCTTTAATCCCAGCACTAGGGAGGCAGAGGTAGGAGGATCGCCGTGAATTCAAGGCCACCCTGAGACTACATAGTGAATTCCAGATCAGCCTGGGCTAGAGCGAGACCCTACCTCGAAAAACCAAAAAAAGAAAAAAGAAAGAAAACATGGTCTAGGGATCAGGTGTAAGTCTGTGGCAGAGGGCTTGCCCAGGATGTGTGAGGTCCTCTACCACAAGGGGCAAAAGGGCTGCAGAGATGACTCAGTCAATAAAGTGTTTGCCATGCAATCATGAGGACCTGAGTTCAAAACCCCAGAGTCCATGTAAAAGCTGGGCATGGTACCGCATGCCTGGAATACCAGCAACGAGGAAGCAGAGATAGGAGGGTCCCTCGGGCTTGCTGGCTGTAGTTTGTCAAGCCAAATCAGAGAGCTCGAGGTCAGTTTACATGTGGGAAAGAATGAATCACTAGGGACCAGAAGGTGGACTGTGGTTGCTAGTCTCCAAGATATTTTAATCATAATTATCCTTGCCTCCTGAAGTTCCATCCCACATTATGTTACATATGGTCTGTGTGACCAACAGCCTGTGGCAGAAGTGATGGTATGTAATGTAACTCAGAGATTAGGTTAAAAAAAATTGTGACTTCCATCTGGAGATCTCAGAGAGCCTCTCTCTCTCTCTCTCTCTCTCTCTCTCTCTCTCTCTCTCTCTCTCTCTCTCTCTCTCTCTCTCTCTCTCTCTCTCTCTCTCTCTCTCTCTCTCTCTCTCTCTCGTCATTCCTCCCTGTTGGACTTGTGTGCAGATTCGAGAAAAAAAATCCATCTGGCAGAAAATTGAAGCCAAGCCCTTGGCCAACAGCTGGCCAGAAATTGTTTCCTGCCAATGACCATGTAAAGGAGCTTGGAAGTGAATTCTTCAGACGTTCTCCAGTCTTGGATGATGGCAGCCCTAGCCAAAGTCTTGACAGCAGCCTTGTGAGACACCCTGAGCCAGGACTACTTGGCTAAGTCACCTTCCATTGCTGAACCTCAGGAACTATATGAGAGAATAGCTTGCTTGTTTGAAGTTGTGATTTTTCCAGATCATTTTTTTCTTTTAAAAATATTTTATTTATTTATTTATCTGAGAGAGAGAGAGAGAGAGAGAGAGAGAGAGAGAGAGAGAGAGAATGGGCTTTGCTAGAGCCACTGCAAAGGAACTCCAGACACATGCACCACCTTGTGCATCTGGCTTTATGTGGGTACTGGGGAATTGAACTCAGGTACTTCTGCTCTATAAGCAAGTGCCTTAACTTCTGAGCCATCTCTCCAGCCCCTTTTCTTTGTTTGTTTCTTTCTTTCTTTTTTTTTTTTTTCCGAGGTAGGGTCTCATTCTAGCCCTGGCTGACGTGGAATTCACTATGTAGTCTCAGGGTGGCCTTGAACTCACAGTGATCCTCCTACCTCTGCCTCCCAAATGCTGGGATTAAATGCATGTGCCACCATGCTGGCTCCCTTTTTAAAAAATATTTTATTATTTATTTTCCAAGGAGAGAGAGAGCAGATTAGCCAGGGCCTCCAACCACTCCAAATGAACTCCAGACACATGTGCCACTTTGTGCATCTAGCTTTACATGGGTACCAGGGGATCAAACCCCAGTCATTAGGTTTTGCAGACAAGTACAATGTAAATGGTTACACTGAGCCATTTCTCCCTCCCCTCAGGGCATTTCTTATACAATAACAAACCATAGAAGGGGCTTGTCTTTGTACCCTTGGAGCCACAAGGAAGGAGCAGTTGCCTGAGGATAGGAGAGAATCAGAAGACCTATGGCCCCTCTGCTACCACCCTTGACTCCATGGGCCAAAGCAACCCCAGAGGAAATGGTAAGGAAGCCTGAGCCATGTGACTTGCAAGGAGCAGCCTCTTGCAATACAGAACAGAGTAGGGAGAGAAGGAAATGGACTTGGAAATAAATAGGTAAATTACCAGCACAACCAAGGACCTCTTTTACATGGAATTCCCAAGAGTGTTTCTCAGAACCTTGTCTTTAAACTCCAGTTGGAGAAAAACCTGACCAAAATGCCTTCTCCTAAAATTGCTGCAAGTCCAAATCTTATTCAGATGTCACTATATCCTTTAAGTGCTAAATTCTTTCCCATGAATCTTTTCTTCTTCAGCACCTAGGGTAGCACTCTCCCTTCCATCCCATAGCGCTTGATCCACGCCCACTTTTTAGCACCTTGAAACAGTTCAGAGTTGTTTAGTTCCTGTTTCAGTGTCTGAGGAATAGTGTCTGGGAGCTGGGGAGATGGCTCAACAGTTAAAGATGCTTGCAAAGCCTGCTGGCTCAAGGTTCAATTCCATAGCCATCCACATAAAGCTGTACAGGCATTCGTTGGCAGCAGAAACAGATTCTGATACACATGCGCACACACAAGTAAAAAATAAATTTAACAAAAAAGAACTAAATGTCTTGAGAGTCATACCTATTTCTGACATGCCTATTGTATGTTGCCTCATCACACCACCCAGTATAGAACCCTGTACCTAGTATGTTTATATGAATGAATGAATGAATGAATGGGTGAAAGAATATCAAAACCAGCAACAGAAAGGGTACAATAGTCATGTATATTACCACTATGTTTGTTACCTCTCTCTTTTTTTATGTTACCTCTCTATTACTATAACTAGCCTAAAACTCTGGGTAAAATCAAGAGCTTCTAGAATAATCTTTTCCTACCTAGTCATGTCTTTTCTTTTTTTTATTTTTAAATATTTTATTTATTCATTTTCATGCAGAGAGATACAGAGAGAAGGAGAGATAGAGATAGAGAGAGATAGCACCAGGGCCACCACCTTGTGGGTCTGGCCCATGTGGGTCCTGGGGAATTGAACCGGCGGCCTTAGGCACTGGAGGCAAGTGCCTTAACCTCTGAGCCATCTCTCCAGCCCTAGTCATGTCTTTTCAACTCCTTTAAACTTTTTCTTGGGAGAGAAGAACAATAAAATTAGAAACCCGTTTGTATCTGGGTAGGATAAATATCCTGCGAGACCAAAGTTTTGCCTGGAAATATTTTAGCAAGAGGAGTGTTGTGAGGGAGGGTTATTTAATATTTTTATTTATTTGAGAGAGACAGAGAAAGAGGCAGAGAGAGAGAGAGAGAGAGAGAGAGAGAGAGAGAGAGAGAGAGACTATGGGCACATGAGGGCCTCCTGCCACTGTACCCAAACTCTAAGCACATGCCCCACTTTGTGCATCTGGCTTTATGTGAGGACTAGGGAATCGAATCCAGGCCGTTAGGCTTTTCAAGCAAGTGCTTTAACCGCTGAGCCCCATCTCCAGCCCATGAGGAGGGAGCTTAAAGAACTGTACTTGTCTTCTCTTTTAGCTTTGGCTATTCAGGGGGAAAAGTCATCTTTTTGGTAAGAAAAGAATGCTCAACAGTTTGTAAGAGTGATTTCCTCTACTTCCCCACTTTGCTTGCTGAGACCTCTATAGCAGGGGAATAAATGGGAAACAGAAAGGATGTTTTCAGACAAGCACCACTTAATTAGTTCAGGCCTCTTCACTTCCTGCCTGGATTACCCACAGGCTCCCAACAAGTCTCTTGGCATCTCGTTTCTAAAAACATCTAACCTCGTCACCCTCATGTTTAGTCTTTCAGAGGTTACTCATGCTCTCTTCTGGATAAAATTCAAACTCCTCACGATTTGGCCCTGGGATTAGTTCTCCAGCCAAATCTCTTCCCATCATTTCCAAATTATCCAGTCCTCCCTTTGGTCTTCAGCACATTTCCCCTCCCCCATCAGTCTTTTTCCAGCTCCACCCAACTCATCCTTCAAGATTTAGTTTCACTGTCTCCCCAGGAAGTGTCTCTTGAGCCCTATAATATATTAGGCCCCTCAGCCCTCTTTGGCCTCAGGGAGGCTGTTCTCTATACCTCAATACCTTAATCTAGAAAGCTGGGACAACACAGCACTTAACATAAGAATCTTGTAGCAGAGACACTTGGCACCCTGCCTGATGTATATTATCTGTCACCTATTAGGTGTTAAATTGTAGTGATTATTTGATCTAATTTCTTCATCGTGTTTGAGAAAGCAGATTTGGGGGGGGCCGTCAAATGACTGGGTGGAAGAAAGGCTGGGAAGGGGGATGTTGAATCTGCTCATAAAGATTTATAAACTTAATTTCAAAGTAAGGAAATTAGGGGACATTCCCTGCAAATTTCATGCTAAAATGATACATTTGATATAAAACTTGAGGTAGAGAGAGGATATGCTACATTATCAAGAAAAAGTAGCAAGTCAGAGTGACTTTTCAGACATTTCAGGATACTTAAAGCATAGAATTGAAATCTTTCCTTAATTGCCTCAATTTGCTAATCTACTTTGTTTTTTCTGCTCCTTTCTAGATTCAGTGAGGTGGGTCTGCACATCCACTAAATAAAATGATGTGTAACTTCTTAGCCCTTTTTTTTTTCTTTTGAATTAAGTACATTAAACCATTAACATGACCTTAAGAAAATCAATATTGTCTCTAGGCTCAAGACCACTCTCTCCACAGCTTAATTGGTTCCTTAGCTTTCAGCTTTTGACTCTAGATCAGTATTACCCAACACAGTAGCCAATAGTCACATTTGGTTATTGGGCCCTTGAAGTGTGGCATCTGAATTGAAATATGCTTTAAGCAAACAAACAACATGTTATCATGGGTTTTGAAGGTTTGCTTAGAAAAAGGAATGCAAGCAGGTTGGTGGTGCAAGCCTTTGATCCCAGGCAGAAGTAGGAGGTTCGCTATTAGTTCCAGACTACCCTGAGACTACTTGGTGAATTCCAGGTCAGCCTGGCCTAGAGGGAGAACCTACCTCGAAAAACAATAACAACAACAACAATAATAAAAGGAATACAACTATATGAATACACACACACACACACACACACACACATATATATATATATATATATATATACTTTTTAATTTATTTGTTTGCATGGGAGAGAGAGGGAGAGAGAGAGAGAAGGGGGAGAGAATGACCATAGCAGAGCCTCCTGCCACTGCAAAGAACATCAGACTAATGTGCCATATTGTGCATCTGTCTTTATGTTGCTACTAGGGAAACAAATCCTAGCTGTTGGGCTTTACAAGCAAGTGCCTTAAACCACTGAACCACCTTTCCAGCCCTATATATACTTTTTTTTTTGCATTTTTGTGTGTAGATGCATGTGAGCACATATGTGCAGGTACACATACATACGGAGGCTAGAAGTTGACATTGAGTGTCTTCATGAATTACTCTCCACTTTATTTACTGAGCCAGGGTCTATCACTTGAACCCAGAGCTCAATGATTCGACTAGGCTAAGTAGCTTGGCTAGAAAATCTCCTGCTTCCACTTTCTCAGAGCTGGGATTGTACATGAGGTGTTGTGCTCACCTGGCATTTATGTGGGTTCTAGGGATCTGAATCCCGCTCCTCATATTGCACTTGGGTAAGGGCTTTATCTGCTCAGCCATCTCTATCTTTTATATTGGTCACATGTAAAGTGATACTATTTTTTTTTTCGAGGTAGGGTCTCACTCTAGTCCAGGCTGACCTGGAATTCACTCTGTAGTCTCAGGGTGGCCTTAAACTCATGGTGATCCTCCTACCTCTGCCTCCGGAGTGCTGGGATTAAAGACGTGCCCCACCACGCCCGGCAAAGTGATACTATTTCTAATATCTTGAATGAAAATCTTGTAACATGGCTGCTGAAACAGTTTCAAATAATAGGACTCTTTTAGCTCTCATTACATTTCATCTAGATAGTTCTGCTCTAGACCTGGTCCTTTGTCAGCATCAGGTGTGGAACAGTAATTCTAAAATCAGGCTTTGCCTTTTCCTGGACTCTTCTGTCTCGAGTAATGTGGCTATGTTCAAGAAGAAGTCCAAGAAGAAGTCCAAGAATAAGGAGTTTATAACCCAGTTCCTCTACCCTTTCATTCAGAATGGAGCCTTTGAAAATCCAAGAAGCAAGGGCCAGGCATGGTGGTTCACGCCTTTAATCCCAGCACTAGGGAGGCAGAGGTAGGAGGATCACCATGAGTTCAAGGCCACCCTGAGACTACATAGTGAATTCCAGGTCAGCCTGGGCTAGAGCGAGACCCTACCTCGAAAAAACAACCCCCCCAAAAAAAGAAGCAAAAGAATAATTATAAATGTAGACCACTGAATGATTTCATATTTCAAAGAGTAGAAGATAATCAGTGATCAATAACCTGAGACTATCTCTAAAAGTCACCTTGAAATTCCTCACTGGATTGCTGCTTGTGATTATTTTACTTGGAGTCTCTTTTAACCATTGCAACAACTCTAACATCTAATGCTGTTTTACATACCCAGTTTATGAATGAGTAAGTTGAAGTTAGGGAGCTGGTGGGAGTACAGTTTTGACTAGAGTTTGTCCAACTGTCATATCTAGCAAGATCGAAAGCGCCTTGTATATGTTCCTTCTTGTCCTTTCATGTCTTGAAGCATTGGATGGTCAACGTGTGTGTGTGTGTGTGTGTGTGTGTGTGTGTGTGTGTGTGTGTGTGTGTACATACTGGAGATATAGAGTGACCTCAACTATGTAGGGAAAAATTTATAGGGAAAATTTGGAAAGATATGAATCAAAATCTTAAAAGATGGTTAATTATGAGACTATGATGCTCTTTTTGGTAATGTACAGTCCCTTCTTTTTATACTTGTCTATGTCTTCAAACCTTTTTGTTTGTTTGTGAGACAGAATCTTGCTATTTAGCTCTGGGCTGGCCTCAAGCTTGCTTATTCTTCTCTTGCCTCAGCCTTCTGAGTACATGCATCAGTTCACCTGGTTTTGTCATATATATATATATATATATATATATATATATATATATATATATATATATATATATATATATATATTCATTGATGAACCTGTATTAACACATTACTTTTTCCCAAAGTCCATATTTCTGTTAGTTTTCAGATCACATAAAATGCCATTTTGATGAAAAGTGTTTTTTGTTTGTTTTTGTCTGCTCCTCTAATAGGGTCTCTCTCTAGCCCAGGCTGGCCTTGAACTCACAGCAATCCTCCTACCTCTGCATCCAGAGTGCTGGGATTAAAGGCGTGCGCCCATGCCCCACCCAAAGTGGTTCTTGAGAGGCTCTGTGGAGAGTGGCAATGCCCCATGGGGTTTCCAGGGTCCTTTCAGTGTTGGCATATCAGGCCTCCAACTTGCAATGTTCTCTATTTCTTCTCTCAATCTCTCTGTTGATAACTACCTCCCCTCCTCCTCCATCCCTCCCACTCTCTCTCCCTCCCTCCCCACACCTCTGGACCTCTCTCCTTCCTTTCCCTTTCTATGATTCTCAGAATCTTTTTTCCTCTCTGGGATTTCCTCCTTTCTTGTCTGCTAGCTTTCCCTTTTTTTCCAGCAGATTTATTTTTAAGTGGAAAGTCAATCCAGGGCTGAGGAGATGGCTCAGCATTTACAGGTGCTTGATTGCAAAGCCTGACAGCCTGGGTTTGATTCCTCAGTACCCATGGGAAGCCAGATGCACAAAGTGGAGCATGAATTGTGTTTGTTTGCACAGAAGGAGGCTCTGGTACACCCACTCTCTCTCTCTCTCTCTGCAAATAGATAAATAATTAAAAAATACTTTATTTATTTGCAAGCAGAGAGATGCACACAGAGAGAGTGAAACATAGAGAGAGTGAATGGATGCACCAGGGCCTCTCCCCACTGTAAATAAACTCCAGATGCATGCACCACTTTGTGTATCTGGCTTTTCGTGGGTACAGGAGAACTGAAATCGGGTTTTTGGGGTTTGCAGGCAAATACCTTAACCACTTAGCCATCACTCCAGCCCAATCAAATAATATTAAAAAGAGAAAAATATGTCTTACAAGCACTTTTTAAAACTAAGCATACCCAAATATTAATGCTACTCTCACTCTTGTCTAGAGAAGCTTCTCTTTTTCAGATGGCACTGACCACTGGGATAACTCAAAAGACACCATAGTGTTATAGAAATGACAGTGGAGTGTTCAGCCCTGGGACATCTCTACCACACTTCCCGAGGCTCAGGGTCTATTGTGGAAGAGGTGGAGGAAAGATTTAAGAGTCAAAGGAAGAGTAGGACTGCTTACAATGCAAACTTCCAGACACAAAGTGGCCTTGACATTCATGACTTCACAGTACCTGATAATACCTACACATAATGGGAGAAAAAAATGATGACACTGAAACAAAACAGAGACTAATTGAGAGCGGGAAGAGATATGGAGGAGGGTGGGGAAGGAATCATAATTGTTTATGGTCTATAATTATGGAAGCTATCAATAAAAAGTTTTTAAACAGAGAGAAAAATAAGTCAATCCAATGTTATTTGCTACCTGGTAGGTTTCAGGTGATTCTACCTATCACTGGAATCCTAAGGAAGGTGTGTTAGAGGTGTGTGTGTGTGTGTGTGTGTGTGTGTGTGTGTGTGTGTGTGTATGAGTGAATGGAAGTCAAAACTCAGGAGGCAAACAGTGGATCTAAGATCTGAGGGTTGTCCCGGGAAAGAGAGTAACAGGACTCTCACCTCACTGGGTCTGGGGATCACTCTCCTGTTGCTGGCACTCACTTATAAAGGATACCGACCTCAGTTGATTTGAGCTCCTGGATTGAATTAGTCCTGGCTGTATAATTGACTTTGATATGTGGCCTTTGGATCTGAATTGGGTTTAATAAGATTTAACTGCTTCAAAGGGCTTTATAAGAATTCATTTTATCCTTCAAATCTGATTTCAAAGCTGCCTACTTGATGACGCCTTCTCAGCTTCGATGACCCTCCTCTAGTGTGCCTAGTGGGTGACAGCTGATGTCCATCTCATTCAGGCTTCTCCCCTGACTTTTATCTGACTCTATAGGAAATGGTGCTTTTATTGCCTCTCCAGAAGTCCCAAGGAACAGGAATATATCTTACTCATGTTTGTATCCCAGGCCAGGAGTACACTCAATTGAACCAGCTCGGTTTTTTCTTTTTCTTTTCCTTTCTTTTTCTTTTTTTTTTTTCTGTCCTGTTTTTGAGATGGTTTGACTATTCCTTAAGGCTGGTCTTGAACTCTTCACCCTTCTGCCTCAACCTCCTGAGTGCTGGGATTTCAGGCATGTGCCACTATTCCATAATTTCGAAAGTCATGTTAATGATTAGCATTAAGCAAGCACAGGCTCCGGTACATAAACCCACGTTGTTTCTCTTTCCACACACTAGAAGACTTTTATTATCCCCAATTTACAATAAATGAATTTGATCTAGGGTCAGATTTGATCTGAGGTCAACTGGAAAATGGCAAGACTGTTTTTCAGGCTTTTGTTTCAGGATCCAGGCTTTTAATCAGCACAAATGGACACATAGGTGGACAGAAATGCTTTTCATTCTGTGGCTCAAGAAGTGACCCAGAGTCCAGTGTTTCACAGAGATAATATTATGATAACTCCTAATTAAGTGATGCTTCTAAGGTTAGAATCTCTCTAATTCCTCCTTCCCTGTAATCCTTTCTTAAATTTCTCAAGGAAAATGTTTTGAACTCTTCTATTGAAATGTAATCTTGCCAAGTGAATTAACAATGTATTTAGTTCTTATCATTCATTTGTAGGTTACAAATATCAAGGCCCTCCAGTGTGCTATCTTTATTTAAATTTCCTATGTATGTATGTATGTATGTATGTATGTATGTATGTGTATGGGCACTCCAGGGCCTCTCTTTGCATCTAGCTTACGTGAGCAGCTTGGGAATTGCACTGTGACCCACAGGCTTTGCAGGCATTTAACCACTGAACAATCTTCCCAGCCTTTAGGAACTGGTTCTCACGACCTTTCCCGAGCCCACACTCTGGTGGGACCTGTACATACAGTTCACTTGCTCCTCACAATCACCACATGAGGTAACGATGACAACAAAATATATAGCTCATTACAATACTTATATCTGAGCCGGGTGCTGGGGACACAGCACAGCAACTTAAGTCGTGAAAGGCTGTGTCTCCCCCATTTTGCAGATGCAAAAATCGAGTCCCAAAGAGAAGTGGCATCGACCCAGGGGCAGCAGGACTCTGATTCTCAGGCTATCAACCATAAGGCTTTATCGTTTCATTGATCTCTCTATCTCTTCTTTTATTTCCTACCACAACTCTTAAGCCACTGAGTCTGGTCTCCATCCAACTCTGCCTCTCAAATCCAAGAGTTTGCGCTGCAGCCCAGCGGCTCCATGGAATAAAAGAGAATGCATTGGAATTTGTTCTTTTATTTTGGCCAACTTTCTCTTCCAAAGAATTCAGACGGATTTCCAAGTAATTGTCATGGATTTTGAAGCGAACCCTCCTGGCACTGTGTCCACACCCCTCGGGTCACTCGCCACCGGGCCGGGGCACCCAGCAGATGGCGCTATCTCAGCAAGCCACCTAGCGAAGCGGCCGGGTCCCGGGCCCTCACCGCCTGGGCCGAAAAGCTTCCCCGGCCCTCCCTCCCTCCCCCCTCCCCACGGAGCCCGGGGCCCACGTGACCTCCGGGCGACCAATGGGCGAGCAGAGAGGGCGAGCTGGTCCCTGTGGCCGCCATTAAAGCGAAGGGAAAACCCGTGAATTCGGATTAAAGGGGGAAAAAAAACACCGCCCGCTGGGCCCACAAAATGGGGGAGACGACGGCGTGCAGGCGGTGAGGCCGGCTGGGCCCAGGGACCCCCGCGAAGACACAGGCCCTCCGAGAGCATGGACTGAAGGCCGGGACGCCGCCGAGGAGGCTCCCGGGGCCCCGAGGACGCCGCCGCCGCCGCCGCCGCCGCCGCCGCCCGGGGGCCTGCGCCTCTCGCCTTCTCCTTCCCGCCCGCCCGCCCGCCCGGACTCCCTCAGCTTGATTATTTATTGTGTAATTTATTATTATTCTATTATTATTCTTCCATTATTTTTTTCTGGTGGAAGGGGCACCCGTCGCTTCCGTCCCCCCGGAGCGTCCGAGCCAGCGAGCGGCCCTCTCCCGTCCGCCCGGCCGCCGGCCTCGGCCCTCGGGCTCCCGGGGCTCCCGGGGCTCCCGGCGCGGGCGCGGGCGCGGGCTGCGGCGGCGCTGGGTGGGGAGGGCGGGCGGCCCGGCGGCCTCCTCTTCCACCGCCCCCCTCCCCCCCGCCCTCCCCGGTGTCTGTCTCTCGCTCTCCTCTCCGGTCCGAGGCGGCGGTAATGGCGGATGGTGGGTTGTGGCGCCGGCGGCGGCTGCTGTGAGGGACGATGAGTTCCTCCGTGCCGAACGGGGCCAGCCTGGAAGATTGTCACTGTAACCTCTTCTGCCTGGTGAGTGCGGGGCCGCGGCGGCGGCGGCGGCGGCGGCGGCGGCGGGCGGGGAGGGGGTGAGCGCCGGGAGGGGGAGGAGGGGGCGGCGGGGGGAGGGAGGGGGCGCGCCGGGCGGGGAGGGGGGAGTCCGGGCGGGGGGCGCCTGGGGGAGGGAGTCCGGGCTGGGGGGAGGGGTCCGGGTGGAGGGGTCCCGGTCGGATCCGGATGCCCGAGTCCCCCCCTCCCCGGGGCTAGGCCGGGCCTCCGTCTCTCCCTCCCGCGGGGCTCCGGCCCGCCGGGCACCCACCGCCGCTGGGCCTTTTCTTTCTTTTCTCTTTTACCCCCATTGTAGACTTGTCCCCCAACTCTTAACATTTTCCCTTCTGTGTTTCTTGTTTAACTCTCGCTTTTCTGATCGAGCCTGCATCCCCCCTCCTCCTCCACCACAACCCCTTTCCACTTTTCTCCATTATTGCCCCTCTTTAACTCCACTTGTCTTTTAAAGCCTCTGAGTCCCTGATCGTTTGGTTTTCCCGAAGAAACAGAAAGAAAAAAAAAAAAAACAACTCCCCCCAAAACTTCGGTATCCAAATCCCCTTCGTCTTTACGTTTTTAGGTAGCACAGGGCTAGTGGGTGACTTTCAGAGCTTTTTGTGTTAAAAACAAACAAACAAACAACCCCAGCGGATGCTGTTTCATATGTTTTCTTTTTAAACTTTGAAAACAATTTACCATTTTGACAATTTCTAGCCATCTTGCTTTTATTAGAACATGATGTTTTTGTGAGAGTGGAGGAACTGATGGAGGAGGTACTGTGGTTTTGCACCAAAACCTATGTTTGCTCTGTATGTGTCTTGTTTTGCTTACTTTTTTAAGAGTGTTTTGAGCAAGCTGTTCCTTGTTTTATTGAAATGAAAAGTCTGGGGACGCTGGACGTAGGGGCGATTGTGTAGTTTGGCTCTGCCTGGTAACTTTTAACAGTTACTTTTGGCAAAAGTACCAACTGTTGCAAATTTTGTAGGCCTGAATTGGATGAAAGCTTACTTCATCAGTGACTTAAAGTTTGAGTGGCTTTCTGTTTTTCTTTTTTTTTTTTCCTGTGCTATGAGAAATATTAAGAGTATATGATAGGTAAGTGAATTCAGTGGGCGGAGCGTAACTAGTTGGCAAGTATAAACTGCCAGTCATGTATTAGCAGTTTCGTTTTTGGCACCTTATGCTTTCTATAAGTTAGAATAAAGAATGATTGAATTTGCTTTGTTGAATTTCTTTCATGATAATACATGGAGATCTTTAATGTACTTTCCCACGTATGTTGGTTTTCTTGACAGTGTCCATTAATCAACAACTCTTTCGATGTAATAAGCAGGTTTAATATTTCTGTCTTCTCCAGCTGGATCTATTTTTGGTACTTTTAGGATCTGCTTCTTTCAAGACAGACTAGCACAAATCTGACAGGTCCTAAAGAGGTGTGTTTGTGAGGAATTAACAGGCTTCTCCCTTCCCCCCAGGAGTTCTTGTAAACTTTGAACGCTGGGGGTCTTTAATTTACAGTTCACTAAGGAACAAATGTTGCGATCAGTTAGGGTTTAGGACAGAAAGGAGACAGTACAGTACTAAAGTACATGTTTGTTTTATTTCTACTCTGGACACATTTATTAACTTGCTGTTCAGTCACATGTTGGTATTAATTTTTTAACTTTTTCCTTTTCCTTAAATTCTTGTCTGAAGTATCAGAATTATTTTCAAGGTGGGTTTTTTTTTGGGGGGGGGAGTAGGGGAAGGTCATTATCTCTTTTCCCTGTGTTAACATGTATTGAAATTTGTGATGTCTTAATGACATCAGAGCCTTTATGTACTTTTGACTTTGAGTGAATGTACAATAATACAAAAAAAAAATCATGCTTTCTTTCCTTCAGGCTGACTTGACAGGAATTAAGTGGAAAAGATATGTATGGCAAGGTCCAACTTCTGCCCCTATTCTGTTTCCGGTGACAGAAGAAGACCCCATTTTGAGCAGTTTTAGTCGCTGCCTTAAGGCAGATATACTTGGTGTTTGGCGGCGAGATCAAAGACCTGGAAGAAGAGAATTGTGGATATTTTGGTGGGGTGAAGATCCCAATTTTGCTGACCTTATTCACCATGACTTATCAGGTGAAAACAATTTATCATTTCTAAATGGTGATTTAGCAACAGTTAATTTCCCAAAATGTCATTTGTATTATAAATTATGATGTGTGTGTACACGTGTGCCTGCCTGTTTACAACTCACCTTTAAGTATGAAGCTGTAAACACAGCTTCAGTGTTTTATTTCACCCTGATTATCTGACTGCAATTATCCATGTGTGTTATGGAAAACTTCTCAAGTTTTGAGTAACTCTTCATCCATCAATCACTAAGCTTCCTTTCTTATTCTCACAGGCAGTTTGCACTCAAAGAAAAATTTTACATTAACTTAAGAAAAATGGAATGTGGGAGCATTAGGTTTCTAGCACCGGTCTATAATACGCTAAATGTAGCTCCTCTTTGGGTCTTTGCGGCTGCTACTCCTGTATGAATAACTTTCTCTGCTGTATTTATTGCTATTTTGTGATTATTTCATGAATGGGGGAGGGATTCACTAATTTTTATTTTATTTTTGGAAAGTGACTCTTTGATGCTATTTCATCAAAGATTATATTAACATCTGCCAAGTGCCACTTTATTTAGCTTTTATAAGACAAAGGGTCATTAATCTGAAAGGTTACACAAATAATTTTATTGTGAGCAAACAAATGTGATTACATCTTTCTTGACTTTCAGGACCAAATCCTACTTTAGAAACTATAACCCTTCATGTAATTGCTTGAAGCCTGTGTTTACTTTAAACTATTGAGTCAGAGTAAGTGAATCTTTGATAATAGAATTAGTTGTATGCTACAGGCAACCAGGTACTTCAGTGAGTTAGTTTGATAATGATTTGTGACAGTTAAATTTTTTAAAAGGCCTTCTTATATGAAAGTTAGTTCTCTGAGGTTTCTGTCACTGACCTAGAGGATGTTTTATTTTGCATGAAATGCAATCCAGGTTTTTGTGTCTTTGAATTTTTTTTTTTTTTTTTGAGACATTCTCATGTAACCTAGACTGGTCTTGAACTTACTATGTAGTGAAGGCTAACTTTGAGTTCCTGATCCTCCTGCCTCCATTTCCCAAGTGCTAGGATTATGGGTCTATGAAGGCCAAAATTTGTGGTGGAATGTATGCTACATTTGTCTGAGAGTCCCTTTTCTGCCTGCTAGAGTGCTTGCAAGTCTATGCTAAAGCTTTCCAACTTTGCTACTTCTGAAGAGTGTAGTATAAAGCTTCATGTAGTGCAGGCTGGCCTCAAACATACTGTGTAGTTGAGACTGGCCTTGAAGTCCTGATCTTGCTTTGATCTTCCAAATGTTGGGATCATAGGTGTGCAACACCATACTTGGCTTGTAAAGTAGTTCTAAATAGTAAAACGATGAGTTGTATCTATGTAAGTTTACATACATATTAGAATATAAAATTACTTAGTGGTTTTAGCAAGATGATGCTTTCTACTTGTCATGCCAAGAGCTAAACCTACTAGTTTCCTTTTTATTTCATTAACTTGGATATATATGAGTTATTTAAACTATAAGTGGATCATAAAAGTCACCTCACTAAAATGTTTGGAAGCTTTTTTGTAGTACTGTACCCTATCCCATTGTTGCTGTTGTTTTATTTTTTTAGTATGTGTGTGTGTGGGGTGTGCACAGATGCACATGCCCCTTGTACATGTCTGGAGGTCAGAGGAAGACGAGCTCTTCTGCCTAATTTCCCCAAGACAGAGTATCTCTCTCTGAACCTGGAACTTCCTGTTTTTCAGTTAGGCTGGCTGAGCCCCAGTGATCCTGTTTCCCCCCTCCCCATTGCTAGGGTTACAGGAATGTCTGTTCATACTGTTATTTTATGTGGGTGCTGGGGATTAAGCTGGGGTCCATATGCCATGTAGCAAGTGTTCTTACGCACTGAGCCATGTCTTTCTTTACCCCCTGCTTTTGTTGTGTTGTTTTGTTTTTTTGTTTTTTAAGGTAGGGTCTCGCTCTAGCCCAATCTGACCTGGAATTCACTATGTAGTCTCAGGATGGCCTCGAACTCGCAGCCTCCCGAGTGCTGGGATTAAAGGCCTACATCATCATGAATACCTGGCTTTATTTTTTAAGTTGATAGACCCAGGTTGACCTAGAACTTACTCTTAGTAGCCCAGCCTGTCTTTGAATTCACAGTGATCCTCTATCTCAGCTTCCTAAATGCTGATTAAAGTTATATGCCATCACAGCCAGCTTTGATAGACTATTTCTAAACTTGAGGAACTGAATTAAAAAAAATTTATTCTTTGACAATTTCATAGATGTATGTAATACATTTTGATGATGTTCACCCCCATCTCCCTTGTATTCCCACTGAATCCCTTCTTCACAACAAGATCCTTACTATTCTCAGGGTGTTTATTTTATTATGATTATTTTTTAAATCCAGGGTCTAACCATGTAGCCCAGGCTCTGATTAGTATTGTTGCATAGTCCAGGCTGACCTCAAACTCATGATAGTACTTCTGACTCAGCCTTTCCAGGTGCTGGGGTTATAGGCATGCACCACCACACCTGGCCTTGAACAAACCTTAAAAAGATTCCAGGAAATATATTTTGTGGAATTAAAGGTAATTTTAAATAAACATTATTTAGTTTTATCATAGAAGGACTTTAAAAGCCTGTTAAAGCTGGATGTGAGCTGTTTTAATGTGTGCTGAAATGCTACAGCATATGGAAATTGTTTTTCTTCTAAGTTTCATGTTATTCAGAAATGTTTTCTCTAGCAAAACTGGCTTACAGTTAAAATTTTCTTCTCAATCTATGTCTTTAGCACATTTTCAAAATTGGTAGTACCTGAACTTTAATATAGATATTGATCCTTGAATATAGTGAAAGTAATTTTATATCGGGTTTTGTCAGATTTTGCTGCATAGTATTGTATAGTGAGCTAAAAGTTTGATTATCAAAGTGGAAGTGATTGAAATGGTATAGCAAGTTCAATTAAGAGTAGCATGTAATCTCATGTCCTGTTCCACAGTCAGCCCTGAGTTGTTTTAGTTTACATAGTCAGTGATATTTAATATTTTAGCTTCTTTTTAACCTGCTGTTTACTTCATAATATTACTTAAATCAGACATATCTTAAAGAATAATAAGGTCTTTTTAGATGGAGTATATTTGTCTTGCCCTTTTCTTTGCTCCAGGGACACCGTCTGCCTCCCCTTTGGGGTAATTAGTCCGCCTCTGTCGCTCTAGCTAACCCCTTTCATTTCTTCCCATCTGTGGCACTCTGTTCCCTTCTTTGAAGCTCCCCTGAGAAGAGAGCAGCTGGACAGTAGGGATGGCATCAGCTGCAGGAGGCAATCCTGAGCTCCAAGTGGAGGTGTAGCACTGAGGAACTGGGACCAGGAAGGACCCAGGTGGTAACTAAAAAGCTGGTTAATTTAGCTTGAGCCTGCTCTTGCCAGGCAGTCTTTCTGTTTGCTTCAGCACCTATCACATTTTGTTACTGAGATGTTTCTGGTTCTCTTGCTAACAGGAGGGCATTCCTTTCAAGATTAGAACTGTTGATGTTTGTTGATTAACTGAAATATTCAGTAACAAAAGCATAGAAGGGCATATGTTTAATCCCCCTTATCTTTTCAACCACGAAGTATTTTTTTTAAAAGAATAATCTTGGGCTGGAGAGATGGCTCAGTAGTTAAGGCATTTGCCTACAAAGCAGAAGGACCTGAGTTTGATTCCCCAGGACTCACGTAAAGCCAGATACACAGGGTGGCGCATGTGTCTGGAGTTCATTTGCAGTGGCTGGAGACCCTGTGCACCCATTCTCTTTGTCTGTCTGTCTGTCTGTCTGTCACATGAATAAATAAATAAAAATCTATTTTTTAAAAATATTTTATTCATTTTCAAGGGGAGAGAGAGAGAGAGAGAGAGAGAGAGCGCACACCAGGGCCACCACCTTGTGGGTCTGGCTTATATGGGTCCTGGGGAATTGAACCCTGGGCCTTAGACACTGGAGGCAAGTGCCTTAACCACTGAACAATCTCTCCAGCCCTAAAAATCTATTTAAAAAAAGAATAATCTTCATTTTAGGTTGGTTTTAAATTTATAGAAAACCTAAAAGTTAAACTTCATCCCAGCACTCCGGAGGCAGAAGTACGAGGATTGCCATGAGTTCAAGGCCACCTGAGACTACTTAGTGGATTCCAGGTCAGCCTGGGCTAGAAGTGAGATCCTATCTTGAAAAAAAACAAACAACAAAAAAAGTTAGTCTAGAAGCTGGGTGTGGTGTCGCATGCCTTTAATCTCAGCACTCAGGAGGCAGAGGTAGGAGGATCACCATGAGTTCCAGGCCACCCTGAGACTACACAGTGAATTCCAGGTCAGCCTGGACTAGAGTGAGACCCTACCTCAAAACCCCCCTCCCCCCCCCAAAAAAAAGTTAGTCTAGAAAGTTATTGTGTGATGCTCAGTTTCCTTTATTGCTAACATCGACATTAGAGTGATATATTATTCACAACAAATTAAGCTGTATTATTGTTAACAAAAGTATTTTGATTTCCTTTATTTCTACCTAATTTCCTTTTCTTGCCCTCAGATTCTATCTAGGTTGCCACATAATAGCTGTCATGTTGTCTTAGGCACTTCTTGACTATAATAGTTTCTCAGATTCCCCCCCACACACTTTTTTCCCTTCATGATTTTGACAGTTCTCAAGAGTTTAGTCAGATTTCTAGCATGTTACATTTCAGCCTCCCTCTGTGTGTCTTATCACTTCACACTTGTGTAGGGCACCATCTTTTTAAGTTTAGCTGATTATTGAAATAGGATGTAAACTCATCTTGCTGTAATTGATAAAACCAGTTATACTAAACTAATTTGACTTGGTACATACTTTAAATTGTTACTCATTTTGTAATAGTAGTAGTCAGTACTCTTTAGCAAAGTAATTTGCAAAGCCTGGTGATTTTTGGATCATTATTCATGCTGACTGATTTGTTAAGATCTCTTCTTGAGTTCCAAAGTCAAATACATAAGAGTTTTTAATTTTTTTAATCTTTCTAGGAGAATGGATGATTAAATTCATGTTGATTTTTTAAAAAAATAGAATTTAGTTGTGGGCTGTTCGTGCTTGTGTGTATGGTTGCTGCAGGGCTTGCCTCTGTAAACAAATGACTCTTTGCCGCTGGCTTACCTGGGAATGGAACCTGGGGCCAGCAGTCTTTTCGAGCAACCAACTACCTTTAACTATTGAGTCATCTTCTCAGTCCCCATGTTGGTTTGTTTTCATAGAAAAAGGATTAAGGAACAAAAGTGTTCTGGTTACAGGTTTAATTTGTTCTTTGTTTGTTTGTACATTAAGTTTTGAGGCAAACCTTGTTTTAGTGGTTGCTGATAATGGATGACAGAGATTTCAAGTTTGTGGTGGCAGAAATCTAGGCAGAAGTCTCCAAGTGGGTAGGACCAGTTGATTCTTTCAAGGGTGTCATTACTGGCTTTAAATAAGCAAGACTTTTATTTGTATTGGTGTGTCTTTGACGGAGAAAAGCTTCCTGTATCCTCAGTTTTTCAGATTTTCATTGCTATTATTGTCATTTATTACAAAAACTATTCCCTCAACATTGTTATCTTTAAAAAATCATCATAAGTTAGACTGATGAGACTCAGAGAACTGATACCTTGCAAAGTAAAAACAGACTGAATCAGGGCTGATGATGTTTGTTCTTTTTCATGGCTCCTAAGGTCTCAACTTGGCATATTTAGCATTGTGATGACCTCATTTGCTATGTTTCTTCTGTGTACAGTCTTTTGAGCAAGAAAGTATCTTAGATCTTCAAGTTAAAGATAACAATCACTGCACTAGGCTGTTTTTAAATTTAAAAAATTGTTTTACCTCAAATGAATGATCCTAAGGCAGTCAGTAATATTTTTTGAATTAATGGACTGTGAATAGGAATAATTATTATGACAAACACTGATATAGACATCTTAATTTTTTTCAGTAAATCCATAGTTTTCCTTACTGATTTTTGAGTCAGTTCTTCATTATCATGTGGCATTCTAATAGTTGAACAAAATTATAGGACAAAGATTTTTTTTTTTAAATCATCTGATTACTGGAGATAATGATGTCAGTTTTGAGGAAGATTGAGTTCTGAGTATTATCAACTCCTTTAGTGTCTTGTGGAGTGGGGGCTGTGAGCACGTGTGTGTGTGTGTGTGTGTGTGTGTGTGTGTGTTGGGCATGTGGAGGCCAGGGGTCAACATTGAGTGTTTTCCTCAGTCGCTCTTTATTTTTTTGCTGTTTTTTTTTTTTTTTTTTCGAGACAGGGTCTCTTGCTTAACCTAGGGCTTATTAATTTGGCTAGACCAAGTAGCTAGTGGGTCTTGGATTTCCTGTCTCCACCTCCTGAGCACAGGGATTTTGGTGTGTATCTCCTCATCTGGTATTTTACATGAGTGCCAGGGATCCAAACTGAGTCCTCATTGGGTCATTACCCTAGTCCCCCTTTTCAGTTTTGATATTTTTCCCCATTGATAGTTACTGTGATGATAAGTACTCTGGCATCACTATAACCTGGGTCCTCAGAAAAAATATGATAATCAAATTTATTATTTGAATATCTGTATTTCCTCCTACAAATAAACTGTAATAAATTTTTCGACCAACCTTAAGAATTCTAATGCCAGATAGTAATGGAAAATACTAAAAATATTCTTTGGAGATATAGATAACAGCAAAGAAAAATATTTATTTAAAAACATTAAGCAGACTTTCTTTCAGACAGGTTAAGTTCAAAAGAGCCAGGTAAAGATGGCCATGTGTTCCTTACTCCTTCCTGTTACAATGCTGGTGTTGAGATTCAAGGACCTGTTTTAATTAGTATAAGAGGTACATATTATTGTGACTTGATGGGTTGGTTGTGCTACTTACACTTTTCCTATATGAGTACAAATGGGTAGAAAGTACTTTCGTTACAGTTTTACAACATCAGGATATTAGAAACTAGTTCACTAGGCTTCTTGTTTCTAAGTGACACTCTTCCCCCAAACAAAACAAAAAACCCCAAACCTTTAGACTTGTCATTGAGCTTTATTTAGTAGGGTTTTATTATTTCTTTTGTAGTGAAAAATATAATAGTTGCTTAGTCACTTGGCATGTAGTGGAAGATGTGCTTAGAGAATTGCTTGCTTTGGGTAGATAGGCTGTACTTTGTTTTATGCATAGCTCTCATTTAGTATTAATGAGGCTTGTATTTGGGGCAGGAGGCTTCCCCAGAAAGTATTAAGTTCATGGGAGCATCTCTAGATAAAACCTAGAGCAATGAGGGAGAAGTCCTTGAAAATTAATGTTGATGACTTTCTAAGTCACATTTATTGTTCTTAAATCATTTAGCTTAGGCTTAACCACAATAGAGTTTTAAAACAAAACCATAAATTTCAGGATTTTATGTGAAAATTTTATAAATTATTACAACTTTCACTGTTCCAAAGATCTATTTATTTTTTAACTCTTAAAGCAGTTCACAGTCATTTTGAATAGTCATTAATGACTCGGAACTTTGTACTTAAAACATTTAAAATTCTGTTTATAGGAGGAAGGAAAATTCTGTGTAACAGTTGTGCTGTTTAGAATGTAGAACCTTTTGGGGGGGGGGTTCGAGGTAGACTCTCACTCTATCCCAGGCTGACCTGGAATTCACTATGTAGTTTCAGGCTAGACAGATCATCAAAAGGCGAAGAACCGAGAGCTGTTCTGCATGTGAATCTGTTGTCATTAGAAGCATACAATACTTGTTGTAATCATGTGTCATGTATTTGAGTTAAAAGTTCTAATGTGGCTGTATGTTTGAAGTGAGAGGTCTTTTATAAGCTGAAAGCAGGTCAATTAAGATTCTATGTTTTTTTCTTAGCAACTCACAAATATACTTATGATTTGGACCCTTTAAATAATGGGAAAGCACTGTGTGCCAGTTTCTTTTTTTCCTATTTTCTTTAATAAAATGAAATCCATAAATATTTTGGCTTGTTTTTTTTCGACATAGGGTCTCACTTTTAACCCAGGCTGACCTGGAACTCACCCTGTAGCTCCAGGCTAGCCTTGAATTTACAGTGATCCTCTTACCTCTCTGCTTTCTGAGTGCTGGGATTAAAGGTGTGGGCTACCACACCTGACCATTTTGGCTTTAAATGAAAGGCTATTAGTGTCCCCAGCATAACTGAATATGAAGTTTTCCTACTTAATATTAAGGATTTTTTTAAGCTTCTTTTTTTAATATTTTATTTATTCATTTTCAAGCAGAGATACAGAGAGAGAGAGAGAGAGAGAGGAGAGAGAGAGAGAGAGAGAGAGAGGGAGGGAGGGAGGGAAGGAGCGCGTACCAGGGCCACCTCCTTGTGGGTCTGGCTTATATGGGTACTGGGGAATTGAACCCGGGGCCTTAGGCACTGGAGGCAAGTGCCTTAACCGCTGAGCCATCTCTCCAGCCCAAGGATCTTGAAAATTACTTAAAGCCTTTAATTTCAGCACTGGGGAAGCTAAGGTAGGAGACTCTCCATGAGTTTAAGACCAGCCTGGGCTACAGTGTGAGCTTCAGGTCAGCCTAGACTAGTGTGAGACCCTGCTTCAAAAAAAAAAGTTTATTCTGTTTCTCAAATATTATTTCCTAAAATATACTTCCTTCTTTTTTTAATCTCTCTTCTCTCTATGCTTGCAAATAAATAAAAATATTAAAAACAAAAAAGCTTACCTGTTTTAGAGAACCACCTTAGTTACTTTGTAAGTTGACATTTGAAAGAGCAACATAAAATCACCATTAACCTTTGTAATGACAGTTTCCAGTGCAGTTAAAAGTCCACTGTCATTATGTTTTTTTGGTTAATGTTTATTCTACCCACTTGTAATATGTTCTGAGTATAAACTGTGTCACTCTTAATACATGTCTTTGCTTATACATGTCTACTCAAAAGCTTAATGTGTATCAGTTATTTTTCTATGGATTTAGGATATGTGGGTTTTTTTTTTTTTTTTGAGGTAGGGTCTCACTCTAGTCCAGGCTGACCTGGAATTTACTATGAAGTCTCAGGGTGGCCTTGAACTCATGGTGATCCTCCTACCTCTGCCTCCCGAGTGCTGGGATTAAAGAAAGGGTGCGCCACCACGCCCAGCAGCATATGCGTTCTTGAAGCAAGGATGGCTTTGTTATTTTTACTTGAAATTTTGATTAGAAACTAGGCATAGTGACACAAGTTTGTAATCTCAGGACTTGAGAGGCTGAGGCAGGAGGATCATAAGTTAAAGCCAGCCTGGTATGGATGGATGGGTATATATATATATATATATGTGTAATATATATGATATATATCATAATATATGATATATATATATATATATATATCAGGAGCCTGTCTCCAAAAAAAAAATAATAAATGCATGCTGGAGGTGGCGCATTTTTGGAAAGTGTTTATAGCTGGGTAGGATAAACCTATATTCCCAGTCCTTGGGAGAGTGAGATAAGAAAGAGAGTTGGAAGACAGCCTGGGCTGCATAGTTAGCCCCAGACCAACTGGGCTACAGAGTGACACCCTGTCTTAAAAAAGAAAAGGTTATATACAGGAATATAGACTATTAGAAGTGCTTAATTATATTTGAACTAAAATGCTAAAACTTAAGCTGCTAAAGTAATATCATTACTTGTAGCTGGATTCATTGGCGCTTTGTTATGATTTAAAATTTTTTTTGAGAGAGAGTAAAAGAGGCAGAGAGAATGGCACACCAGGGTCTCCAGCCACTGCAAATGAATTCCAGATACATGTGCCACCTTGTGCATCTGGCTTTGTGGGTCCTTCTGCTTTGCAGGCAAACGCCTTAGCTGCCGAGCCATCTCTCCATCCCTCTATGGTTATAAGATAGTTATTTTCCTAAGCTACATGCAACTTACCTCAAAATGACTGTTTTTTGTTTTTTTCTTTTCTGATTAGTGAGGATTAGTTAATAGATTTAATGGCAAAATTGAGGCTATATAGTTAGTGAAGACAGCTATAACTTCTTATAACAGAAGTGTCATTTAAAATACCAGTCTTTAAATTTCCCCTTCTATACAAAATAATCTTCATGGAAATCATTGCATGAAATGAGGCCTAGGGTGGTTGATAATGCATTGTTCATTAAGCTTGGTACAGTGGCTTTGTTTTCATTCATCACTTAGTGTTGTTGTTGAGTCATGAACTAGAATGCTGATGTTCATGAAATGATTTGAGTTGAATTATTAACTGGCTAGTTTTTTTTATTCTAGGTTAAATGATTGGAGGAATTAGGACAAAGTAACAAGTGAGCTAGCTTAGAACCAGGCATTATATAGTATGTTTATATTTTCTAGTTATATAAGCAAATGTTTCATTGATACAGAAACCAAGTCAATATGATAATGGTGTTGCCATATTTATATTTGTAAAAGTAATTTTTATGCAGTTTACTAGGAAACAGGCACTCAGGCCTTTTATTTCTTGTGGCATTACTTTGTAACCTATTATTTTGTTCTCTAGAGATGTATTGAAGGTAGGAGTCAAGTGTGGTAGTACATACTTATAATCTCTATTTGAGAGGCAAAATTAGGATTGCTGTGAATTCCAAGCTAGCCTGGGCTACATAGCAAAAAAACATTGTCTCAAAAAAACAGTTGAGAAAGAGAGATTGAAATATTTACAGCTTAATATATTGTTAGGCAAGGAGTTTAGGAATGTAGACGTTTGAGCTGTCATATATTTGCTTGTCTTTGCATCGATGCAATACCACTAACTTGCTTTTATATGCCTTTTCATTTTCTTTTAGAAGAGGAAGATGGAGTGTGGGAGAATGGACTGTCCTATGAATGCCGGACTTTGCTTTTCAAAGCAATTCACAATCTCTTGGAACGGTGTTTAATGAACCGAAATTTTGTACGTATTGGCAAGTGGTTTGTAAAGCCTTATGAAAAAGATGAAAAACCTATAAATAAAAGGTAAGTTCTTAATTGATTTTTTTGTTACTTTTATGACTATAGAGAATATGTAATAAAACAAGCTAATACCTTACATGTTCAGGAGGTTAACTTTGGCAAAGTGTTCTGTTTTCTTTGACTACTTCTCCCTTTTCTTTTTTTTTTGGTTTTTCGAGGTAGAGTCTCACTCTAGCCCAGGCTGACCTGGAATTCACTCTGTAGTCTCAGGGTGGCCTTTACTCATGGCGATCCTCCTACCTCTGCCTTCCGAGTGCTGGGATTAAAGGCGTGCGCCACCATGCCCAGCTACTTCTCCTTTTTCTAAGGAATCTCATTTTAAGAATTTTCTTGCAACAGGAATAGTTTGTGAACGATTTTCAATTATATATGTGTATATATATATGTGTGTGTATATATATATATATATATATATATATATATATATTTGTTTTAGTTTTAGTTTTTCAAGGTAGGGTCTTGCTCTAACCCAGGCTGACCTGGAATTCACTATGTGATCTCAGGGTTGCCTGGAACTCACAGTGATCCTCCTGCCTCTGTTTCCCTAGTGCTGGGATTAAAGGAGTGTGCCACCACTCTCGGCTGTCAATCATGATTTTAACACAATGTACAATATATATTGATTTGGGGTGAGAGACAAAATGTATAATGAAAGCAGGTTTATGCATAGAAATATCCCTCTCTAGTACTACTAGTGGAAATGTAAAAAATTTTGTAAAAACTAAATAATATTAACATGGGTTAAATACATATACATCTGTGGTTATGCTTTGGATTAAGTTAACCCTTCTCATTTTCTAATCTTTCAATTCATGTTAATTAAAGTAAATTTGTGTTTTGCATAAGACATGCTTAGTTTTGGAGTATTTATAATTTATAATTTTCTTGAGTCAAATTTATTATCATATACCGTCCCCCTCTCAGTCTCTTATTTTATTTTATTTATTTATTTTTGTTTTTCAAGGTAGGGTCTCGCTCTAGCCCAGGCTGACCTGGAATTCACTATGTAGTCTCAGGGTGGCCTTGAACTCACGGCAATCCTCCTACCTTTGCCTCCTGAGTGCTGGGATTAAAGACCCTACCTCGAAAAACCAAAAAAAAAAAAAAAAAAAAAAGTGCATATAAGGCAGTTTGGTGGGTATAATATATGAATTTAGTCAGATAACAGGCAGTACTCCCCTAGGTTCATGACCTCCCTTGTCATATGCTTTTGAATAGGTCTTCAGTACCAGGCTTGTATTCCCTCCTGTGGAGCAGGACTCCAGTCCAATTAAAGAGCAATTGGTTTTCCCCATAACAGATGTGCCACTGTTGCACCAGTTGGTACATTTGTCCTGGCTGTCTGGTTTTTAAGGTTTACAAAGCTAACTGCTGTGTACCACTGTTGATGACTTACCTCTCTTAAAGTGCTGCATGCAATGTAGCTTGCTCCAGCTTGATTTCTCAGTGGCCTGCAGCCCAAGCATGTGGAGTCTTCAGCAATAGGGTCTTACCATCTTGTACTGGTGGGCACCCAAGAGCTATGGTAGTGGCTAAAATGTTTGGGGGCCTCATGAACCTCCCTGGACAACAACTGATTGGAAGGTATCCAATCCTGGGCACTGAAATATTTCTAGTAACAATCTGTGGCTTCTGGGTGTGCCATTATCCAAAGAAGTAGGTTTCTATATGGCTTATTTTAAACCTCTTGAATGTTGAGTAACTCTTTTCCCATCTTCCTTTACTCAGTCCCTTTCCCTGACCCCACTTAGGCCATTATACCCCCAGTAATTGGTTCATCTTACATATATATAGTACCTTCCATTATAGCCCTTTCTAGCTTACTGGCTTCTACTACTGACTTTTAGTCCAACTCACGTACAAATCTAAACATTTGTAGTTCGGATCCTGCCTTTTAATCCAGTCTGCAAGTCTTTTGGTTTGGGCATTGAAGCCATCGGTGTGTTGAGTTATTGTTGAAATGCGTGTATTCTCGCCATTTCTTTTTTTTTAAATTATTATTAGTATTTTTTTTATTGTCCATAATGAGTTACATTATTTAGTGGGCAAACCATGCGTTGTTATCCCGAATTCCCCGCTTCCCCCTCTCCCCCTCCCTGATCAGTTGTATATCCTCCTTCATGGGCTGTCTGTATTAGTCCTTGTGGCAAGGGATCCTGTATATCTTAGTACTCATCCCGGTCTTCCTGGCCCAAGTGTGTTGTTACTGATGGGTGCCATGCCTCCGGACAGTCTCCCCCACCATGGCTCTCACAATCTTTCCGCCCCCTCTTCCGCTCAGTTCCCTGAGTC